>JAMPIV010022741.1:0-163542 GCA_024509875.1 Oreohelix idahoensis
GGAAACAACAACAAAAATTACATTAAAATTCCAGCAAACTTATAGTTTGCAGAAACAACTAATTAGTTACAATTCAATATGTGGTTTCCGAGGCCGCTCACACATGCAGGCTTTTTCTTGAGCATCCTTGTATGGTTTACATCCTAGAGCTACAGTTCCAGCAAACATCATATCCGCAGCAGACTTGCAAGCTATAATAAAATATAAACAAATAAGAATTAATAATGAATCTCTACATGGCATGCCAGCTGATACAACTCAAAAGGATTAATTTACTAAATCTGTCTAATTCTTGAACAGCCTAAACTGGCTTGGTTTGGTATTGACTGCTTGGTTTTAAGAAAGTTCTGTTTTCATCTCTGTTATAAAAACTTTACTATCAAACTGCAACATCACAAGCTTTAAAATCTTCTTCTGCGTTCAGTTTGTAGTCATGCTAAATCTGCAGGCCTGTCGCCAGGACGAAGTCCATAGTTTTTTCCAGGTCAGCACGGCAGCCCCATAGCTTCTACTTGAGCTCAGCACCCCTTGGCCAGGTCAGACGTCGTGGGTCATCATGGGTTAGGAGTTTTGGAGAATTTTAGAATCTTAATAGTTTTATTAGGTTTTACCACAGACGTGCAATCAAATTACTTTCTGATCTGTACAAGTCAAGATTTTCCTATATGAAATCTTTTTCCTTTGTGCTCGTTATGGAGCATGAAGTCGCCACTACAGATGGTCCCCTTGCTGAAAGCCTGCATCAACCAATCTCATGTTCTTGCAGAAGTGGTTTCTGTGGCAACTATTTACATGATGAGGTTGCCAGCCCATGCACAACCTTATATTAGTCGATATATAAAATCAACAGTTACTTTTTAATATGTGCTAATGAACATTTATTATCTAATTTCAGTATAGTTCTTTCTAAAAGCTAGGTTATCTTTTAGCTTACCTTCATAACAATCTTTACTAACTACCCTTTTAATCTGATGGCAAAGGCCCTCCAAGCACACTTTAAATGCATTATCACAGGTCTTTTTGGATTGGTTACAAGTGTCATAGCATACATCATGTTTATTACAGCATTCAGTCAGCTTCTCAAAGGACAAGTATTTCTCAAGCTGCAAGAGAAGTTAGTTAGCATTAAGGCCAGTTGATTCATTGTTTATAATGTTATCACCATTTAAACTAGTGTGACATGTAAACGCTAATTTCTCAACTGAGCAAACAGAGTACATGCCTGAATTTCAAAATGTTACAAAGCCAACTGTGCGCAAATTGAAAGTATATGTATAGAGACAAATAGAAGAAACTAACTTGAAAAAAAATAATAATAAGAGAATAGACAATACGAGATGAAATACTTAAAAAACTCAGATATCTACAAAACCTTACCAAACAAATATGGAATTTCTTCATGAAAACAATATTGGAGACTTCAAGAAACAAATGTGGAACTAGAAAAGTAAGAAAGACTAAACAAATTTTAAAGCTAGGTGGAACAACATAGTAAAAGATGCAGTAAATAACAAAAAAAAGATTACAAAATCTACAAACAAAAAAGAAGAAAAGTGATGTTTTAGCCACCACCAAGCAAAAAGGGTAAATTAAAACAAAAGAAAACCCCGGCAAAAATTTTCAGGAAAACAATATGGGACCTTTAAATGACTTCAGTAGATTATCCCCATGGGATTTAGACATAAGAGAGAATGTGAGATGACCTAATAACCATTACATGTAACAATTATAAAAATGTAATGCTCAGTTATATATGCCTGAAGCTATCTATTTTCAAGAAAATAAAATGAAAAATGTCAAAATCAAAAAATAATTTTCAGATATAAAACTTTCTTGATAGCTATAAAGGAAGTGAATGTTAAAGGCAAACTGGCAAAAGAAGCAAGGCAAAAGAAAATGTTAAATCCATTATGACCAGCTTTATGCAAATACGGCACTTGTCTAACCCAGAAGATAATCCTAAAAGCACAAGGACTGAAACTGTCAGATTATATCATTAGGAAAAAAAAAATTATAGTAACCAATAAATTATGTAAGCAAACAGGTAGAAATACCAGACGCATCATGCTGCAAAATTATAAAAGACAGCAAAAATGTGGACTTCAAAGGATGCAGAAGTAGGAGTTGTTAAAAAAAAATATCAAGCTCTGAATGATGAGAAAGAAGAGTGAAAGATACATTTAAATATTTCAACTGGTGCTGTTAATGAATGCTCAGAATTTTCTGCAATCCAGGAATCAAACTATGACCAGTGCGAACCATGAAAAGCTGCAGTTAAAAATGTGTGTTAAAATGTATATTTAAAATTACACTGAAAGAAAAACAAAAGAAAACGGAGCTGTGGAGTATTGATGAATACCACAGTAAAACAGTTTTTTGGCTATTACAACAAGAAACGGTAGGTAGGATAAGAAAACTACAGAATAAGGCATCTGACAACATAAAGGAAAAGAGATGAACTTTAACTGCAGCATATGAGACTGTGAACTTCAAGGACTTCTAGCTGTTCTCCTATACAGAAAATGATAAGTTAAGAAGTAAATTTATATACAGAAATTGACCAGTTAACATGGAGAAAGAATTTCTAGCCAGTCTGCATTTTCAGACAGGCTTCTAGAATAGAGCCAGTTGTAGGTTTATACCACTGTCACTGAAGCATTTAATTCCAAGGAGCAATGCCATCAGGACTGATTTAATGTGCTAACTGGTACCCCTCATTTTGGTGAAATCTAAATCGCCACTGTGGGTTCCACGTGTTTCCCTAATTAGCATGTCCAAGTGAGCGTGCTGTAAGCCATGTCATTCGCCCTCTGTCTTAATTTTAATTTAGCCACGCCTACGGTCTTCTCTCCCGAGCCATTTTAATTAGCAATCTCTGGATCTCTTACTGTCATTCCTTCAAAGAGGCGGACCAGAGGCGGTCAGTTATCGACGTCTTTTGTAGTCACTAAGAGAGAGCAAGTTCTGCAACACCTCTGATTAACACCAGAACGAGAACCGTCTATGCAGGGAAGAAATCTCTGCAGGAAGGGCAGAGCCTGGCGGCGAAGTTGTGAAAAATAGCTTTGATTCATGGTTTGACAGCAAAAGTTCCAGAGAATCAGGCAGACATGAAAAATCTCGCATGTAGCTAATGATTTCTATTCAATTAATATATATAGGCATCTCTTAAAAATTCAGTTATCAATAGCGCCAGAGATTTGAAGAAAGTACCTAGCTCATATATGAGAGCCAAACAAGAATTTTGGATTTCTTTTATACGTGGAGATTAATTCATTCTTTGTGCTGCGGTAATAATATATTAGAGTTTTGAGTGATTTAATCGTTAGAGTTTCTTCATTATATTTCACTGAGATTTTGTGTTAAGCTGAATAACGTATTAAATAAACTTATAGCTAAATTTTCTCCAGCCATAAACGTAATCTAATTTCTTGCTATTCCCCAGTAGGAGAGGCTTAAAATATTATAAGATGCTAGATGATCGATAATTTGTTTGATACCATTTATTTCTATTTTCATCATGCGTAAATTTTACGTGACTAGTGTTCATAACTCGTGGTTTTTTAAAATATAGATAACTAAATACCGGAGTGATTTACAGGTCTTACCTAAAACACGGGTGTTAGAATATAATTATAGTATGATTACCTGTTATCTATTCTCTTTTATATAGGTAGATCATACCTTTGCGATCCAGTGGTTCTTGTAGAGCTGTATGGCCAGATGTCTTATGGCATTCCAATTATATGTTCCTAAACATACAAACATTGTCAGTGAAAATCTGATGTTGGAGACCCTTCGCGGTCCACCTTCTCCATCCATGATAGTGGTTAAATAACCAGAACACTTCAATGTAAAAATTTTAAATGTTAAACTGGAATGGGACTATGCCAGAAGATTTTTCCATCTTATCCATATAAATATTACTGGCCTGATATGGCAGAACTTACAGCACTAATTTTCTTTAAAAACCATATGACAGTAAAGTTTCCTACCACCAAATTCTACAGAAAGAATTCACGGGTCATACTCAGCTATTTCCTTCCGAGAACAGCCTGGGAGTAACTTTCTGTGGTTTTTTACACATTCACTACGACAGAGAGAGTCACAGCCACTGGAGGCTAGACCACTCCGGAAAAAAAAAAAAACTATATTAACTTATAAATTTCCAGGACAGTGCCACCACCTAGAAAAACGTATCCCAAACCAATACCTGCAGTACGAAGAGGAATACCCAGGGAAAAAAAAAATAATCAACACACCAATTCAGCGACTCTCCGGGAAAAATAGCAGTTGCCTAAACTGAGAGTCTGGGGCTGAACTGGACAAATAATAGGACTCATAATAGTCTTAAATGCAATGTGTTTGATAAATTCCATGGAATGTATGCAGTGTCGGCAGAGGGGTAAGCATAACTGAAGTGAGCTCACTGTATGTGTGTAGAGAGTGAAACAGAACGAAAGAACTTATTTCTTAAGTTACTACTAATATAACATCTTATTATTTATCTCTCACTAATCTGAATGCCTACGGGATAGTTAAATCAAGGACTTATTCTTTACCTGTTCTGACTGCCCCTACTCCCATTGTTAATTATTTGATCTTTTTAGGTATATTATCTCGGGTTGGATCTTTCTAAATTTTCCTATGCAAGGGGGAAGGCCTATTAGATTTATATTTTCATTTCTCTGATGTAACTAAAATGTATTTCTTGATGTTATGATATTTAGCGAAAATAAATTTAATAAACCTTACTCTATAGTGTCGGTCAAACCCGATATATATATATATGTTATTCATAGTTTGTTTTCACGTCTGTACGTAGTAGTTATATGTCACAGAAGTTTGTGTACTTAAGTGTTGTGTACCTTGTATGTTGTACAAGAAGAGTAAGGGCGTCTGAAAGTTAAATAGAGTCGTAAGATAGGCTGGATTAGAGCAATTACTCAATCCAAGACTGCTTTTTTCTCTCTACACTATCACCTTTTCCCTAAACGTTTACCCCTCCTCGTGAAACAATACTATTTCTACCACCTTCCTTTCTTATAGCTGTCACTATCACCTCTGCTTCAGCGGGACCATAAATATCTCAGTCCTATCTTCTCACAATTTACGACACTGGTCAGGCTAGATGTTTGCGCTATGATTATGCAATGACTGATATTCTTCAGTGGATAAATGTGGCTAGAATGATTTTTGACTGGCAAAAGAACACTGGCTTTAGTTTCAAAATGAAAGAACAACTTTTTACCACGCTATCGAATAAAATTATGGTTCAGGACTTTTGTACCAATACCATCAGCATACATCATCAAGCCATACTATTCTGTCACACTTACTTCCTCTACAGAAATCATAACTACCTGATAGCCGAATGCTCCACAACCATTTGCTGACGTCTTATGATGTGGGTTTATTTTGGGCATTGACCCTGAAAACGTAAGATAAAGATGACAGTATGCTTGTGGATCTGTTTGACAGAAATATGTATGCATAAGTTGCTTATTTTTCCTTTCGTATATACAGAAATTGGATCTCGTTACGTGCCCATTGAGGCATTTTGGGAATATGATGTTAGGCCAATATTTTCTTGACCATCAGCACACTAGGGGTGATGTGGTCAGCATCACACTGGCCGTTTTAACCTTCCCAGAGTTGCTCTGGTACTGAATTCATGAGGCTGGGTCGACCCTGGAGCCGTTTGTGGTCTAAAAAATCCCACCTCAACTGGAGATCGAACCATGAACTACCGAACTAGGAAGCCAGTGCACTAAGCACTGTGCTACCTTGGCTCCATTTAGAAATTGAGTCACTGCAATTCATTCATAACTTCTCAGCTCCCTGTGATGCATGTGTTTTCAATAAATTCACACCAAGCTTTCCTGAGCTGTGCCATCCATTAAAGGTTTTTCCATATCTTCATTATCTGAACAGAGAAGAAGGAACAGTAAGGCTACACATACATGTATGCAAAACAAAGAATATGACATATAAAAGACAAAAACAGCCAATAAAGATAGATGGTTAGATGACTGAAGAAATTATTTGGGAAGCAACAATGACAAGGAAGCGGAACAAATCAGAACGTCAATAAGCCAAAATTTGCCTTGAACTCCCTCTGATGAATATCTTCTTCTTCTTCTTCTTCTTTGTTCGCCCTCAGACTTCTACATTAATGACTCTAATAAAGGCAGTAGTCAGCTCAAGGTTCCTGACATCTCCAAACAGAGTGAATACAAAACTCTGAAAGTTTTTTCATGACATTTAAATAAAAATAAGCTGTTCAACTTAAATGTAAGCATTGTCCTACTCTGTGATTTGGAAACATGTCACACCACAAAGACCATCATGTCCAAATCTCAGTACTTCAACAAAAGGTGCCACTGTTGCATCTTCCACACCAGATGGGCCGAATGTAATAAAAATGACAACTGACCTATAAAAGATGGTTAGTACCAACACAGCTGGTGGTTAGAGGAAGAAAGTAACGGAGGATAATACACACTATCATCAAACAATCAAACATAATTTCCAAACATGCCCTTGGTTGGAACACACAAGGAAAGGGGACAGTGGGGAGGCCAAAGATAACTTGCAGAATTACAATATAAGAGGAAGCCAAAGCAACTGGAACTTCATAAGGAGACCTCATACTCACAACAGAAGTCATACTGCAGCCCTCTGTTCCAAAGGATCAAAAAGAATGGGTGATGAAATGGTAAAAGATGTAAAGAGGGTGGTGAAGAGTGTAAATGTGAGGTTGGTAAAGGTTAACAAATAATAATAGATAAACACAGGTGAAATTAAGATTTATTAAAAACACACACAAAATACAAATGAAATATTACAAAAAATCTTATTATATGATTCATGCAACTGAAACATGCTATCAATGAGCACAAATGAGAGATATGAAAATCCATTCTCCGCAGTTTCTCAAAGTTGAATATGTTGCTAATTTTATCATTTACCATTAGGACAAGTGTATCTGCATCCACTTTGCTCCCCAACATATTTTTGAATATTGCCCAGTGTATCTTGGACGAAGCTGAGAGCATTACTGACTCCTTCTGAGAATTTACTACTTCCCAAAACGAGTGTGGTGAAGCACGCCACACAAAGCAAGGAAGGTGTCAAAAGTTGGAGAATAGAAGACACACTTCCTTTGTACATCACCTGTAGGCATATAGAAAAGTGTATATATGAAGAGGCTGAACTCTCTTCAGTGAATGATGAATCTAAAATTAAAATTTAAGTATATTTATTATATCGATTGGAGGCCGACCTCTGTGTAATCTACGTTTTGCTGATGATATTGATCTGATAGCCGGAACAGAATCAGAACTTCAAGACCTTACCTCTAGACTGGAGAAAGTAACAAGAACGTATGGGATGGAAATTAATATAGAAAAAAGCAAGATATTGGTGAATAGCCATAAGAAACATGTTCCGACCAACATTACGTTAAATGGGCAAACGTTAGAAGAAGTTAACACCTTTAAATATCTCGGGTCCACTATATGTAGTGATGGAAGATCAAATAAAGAAATCAAGACAAGACTTGAGATGGCCTCAGCTGCCATGACAAGGTTGAATGTGATCTGGAAAAGTAACATCAGTTTTCCTGTGAAGATCAAATTATACAAATCACTTGTATTATCTATTCTCTTGTATGGGTGTGAGGGCTGGACACTCACTGCAGATACGGAGCGAAGGATTCAGGCTTTCGAGCATAAATGTTATAGAAGAATTTTGCGCATTTGCTATAAAGAGCACAAAACAAATGTCTATGTTAGAGAGAAGATAAACACCTATGCAGGCCACCAAGAACCACTTTTGTCAGTAGTGAAACGTCGAAAGCTTGCCTGGTTTGGGCATGTAACTCGTCATGACTCCCTTTCGAAAACGATCCTCCAGGGAACAGTCGAAGGTAAACGGAGAAGAGGAAGGCAAAGAAAATCCTGGGCTGATAACATCAAAGAATGGGCAGGACACGGTTTCTCCACACTTGTACGCATTGCTGAGAATAGAGAGCAGTGGAGGACCCTGTCTGCTGATGCTTCCACCATGGCACCCCTACGACCCATGACGGGTTATGGGTTGAGATGAGATGATGATATTTATTATTTACAATGAATGAATGTATGAATTATACACAGAGAATGAATGAGTTAATGTTCCTTTCTTTGCTCTTAAAGAGTATGGGGCTATCACTACAGCAGGTCCCCATGTACTTCATGTAGTGGTGGTTTATGTAGGTATTTGTTTTACATAATAAGGTTAATAGCACCACGCACAAACTCTTCTGTCACATTTTTCATTCACAAACTGATCTGGATTTCAAAAAGCCTGATTCAATCAGGAATCTAGCTAACTCTAAGACAATGATTGCTAAACAATCTTACTCTCTGCAATAGCCTCCTAATGAGAATGCTCCACTTAATTTATGTCATCGCTAACTAAAGATTGAAGACAAAATAATAAACACCCCATAATACCAAAGTTTCTTCTTCTTCTTCCTCGTTCGTCCTAAAAAGGACGGTGGTTGCGTTGTGTCTGTTTACGCCGGAGCTGTGATATCTGCACCTTTCGGTTGACACATCCGACTTCAGCACGGCAGTTTTTGGGACCGGGTTTGCCTTCCCTCTGCGATCCCTACTCGCTCAGCCAGACTGCAGTGATGCAGACTGTTTCCAGGACCACCACGTGGAGGTGGAGTAGGGTCTTAGTCAGCTCTGGTTCGCTGACTCTGATGCAAGCAGTCAAGCTATGGGTCGCTGACTGCATTCTCTATTGCTGCATCTTTGGGTCCCATACCAAAGTTTGAAATGTTGTACAAGGCAACTTATATGAAATTGTGCTTAGGACTGGCAAACTCATTATGTAAAACAAACTACAGCAGAAACCACTGTATGAACATGTGAATGGAGAGCTGAAGAGATGCTATACGCATTAAAGAGAATCTAAGCACCTGCGTAGAAAGGAAATAAACAATACATTAATAGTAGCATAATCTTCTTCTTCTTCTTCTTCCTCGTTCGCCTTCAGCATTTAATCTAAAGGAAGTAACTCAAAAACATCTCCAAACAGTTTTTCTGACAGAGTGGGTTGTTGATGCTACCCCGTTCAACTGTACAGTAAGCAGGTGTTCGACGTTAGCATAATCTGAATAACAAAAACACCACCTGGAGGAGAATACAAATTGCCGTTGATGAAATAACTTATGATACATAAAAAGGCATCCTGATATATCCATATAACACATGTCTATTGTTGAAAGAAGGGAACCACGTGTAAATGTGACTAAATTCTAAGGGGGGAAAAAGCTGCTGGCCCAGATGACATTTCAGCAGATATCACGAAAGCTAACATGACACATCTATAGAGATATTAAACAAATAACTTGGTAAAGAAATACCAGCTGAATGGAAGGAAAAATGCCTGGTAAAGTTGACAAAAGTAGGGATGCATACAAATGCGCACTAATTAAGCTGGAAAAATGTTATTATCAGTGGTGGGGTTAATATTAAACAGGATCATCCCTGAGAGATTAAAAAAAGGTCATAAAACAGACAGCTGAGAGAAGAACAAGCAGGTTTTTGACAAAACAGATCCTGTACTGACCACATTGTCACACTATGCACAATAGCAAAATAGAGCCTGGAAATGAATTTGCAGCTTTTCATTGAAAAGGATTTTGACAGTTCAGACAAAGAAGCACTTTGGAGACTGATGCGGCACTAGGTCTCCAATGAGTTCCTTAACCTAATAAGGATAGCATAAAGATATGAAATGGATATCTTTTCACACTGATAACATGCAGACCCTGTTGAGACAAAAGCTGGAGTACAACAGGGGTACCCTGTCACCATTTCTCTTCTTACTGGTTATACAGGATGAGCCAAAAGTCGCTTACCCCTTTAAAATATTGTGCATGAAGAAATGCATAATAGCTTTAATTGCACATGGAAATATATGGACTCAAAAGAAATATAGTCTAACATAAAAATAAGAATCTTCAACTCCAATGTCATGAGAGTCCTACTGTATGGCTCTGTAACACAGGGATTAACAAAAACAAAAACCGTTAAGTAACAGACTTCCCTAACAGGTTCTTGCACATAATAATAATAATAGCCCCTTCAGTCATAACTGACTATGGGAATGCGCCCCTGAGGTGACAGCCCTCAGCTGCTTATTTTCCTGGTGCTCCTTTCGACGTTTTCTCCCCTCCTCTCTTGTTGTGTGAGCCTCTCTTCGCCCAATCTGAGGTGGCGCCGTAAATAGCATCGCCACTTAGTGCGATCGGCAGCTTCAACCTCTCATGTTGCTGGATCCATGTCCAGTGCCCTCATATCTCTCTTGCACACATCTTTGAACCTCAGCTGTGGTCGCCTAACTGTTCTCTTGCCATCTGCTAATTGTCCGTAGAAGATATCTTTTGGGATGCGACCATCTTCCATGCGGCGAACATGGCCAAGCCAGCGAAGTCTGCGTTGTCTAAGCAGTGTATACATACTTTGAAGGCCAGCACGTGACAACACCTCGACATTTGTCACTTTATCTTTCCACGAAATGCCGAGGATGTGGCGTAGACACCGTAAATGGAAGGTATTGAGCCTTCTTTCTTGCTTAGCATAGGTCGTCCAGGTCTCGCTGCCATATAGGAGTGTGCTGGTGACGCAGGCATTATATACCGCAGCTTTGGTCTTCATTGTGAGTTTGGAGTTTCCCCAAACACGCGATGTGAGGCGGGCAAAGGTAGCTGCAGCTTTGCCAATGCGGCTGTCAATTTCTGTATCCAGTGAGAGTTTGTCATTGATGGTTGACACTAGGTATGTGAAGTGGTGCACCACTGCCAATTCATAGTTATCGATAGTGATAACTGGTGCAGCACCCACATCCTGACTCAGCACATTCGTTTTCTTTAGACTTATTGTGAGGCCAAAGTCCTTGCATGCTTTAGTGAAGCGATTCATCAAGTTCTGAAGCTCCTGTTGGCTTTGAGTGATGACTGCAGCATCATCAGCGAACAACAAGTCTCTTATAGTGACCCTTCTGATTTTTGTTTTTGCCTTCAGCCTTGAAAGATTAAACAGATGGCCATCTGTCCTAGTGTGAAGGCATATTCCTTCAGTTGCATCTCTGAATGCATGTTTCAAGAGTAAGGCAAAGAAGATCCCGAAGAGGGTCGGAGCCAGAACACAGCCTTGTTTAATGCCACTTCGTATGTCAAAGGGCTGTGACGTGCTTCCAGCATATTGGACTGTTCCCTTCATGTCGTCATGGAATGACTTTATCATTTCCAGCATTTTAGAAGGGCAGCCTATTTTCAGGTGGATTTTGAAGAGTCCATCCCTACTAACCAGGTCAAATGCTTTTCTGAGGTCTATAAAGGCGATATATAAAGGCCTTTTCTGCTCTCTTGATTTTTCCTGAAGCTGGCGGACAGAGAAGATCAAAAAGATCTTGCACATAATAGAAAGATTAAAATGGTATGACAAGATCACTAATGTGGAACTGATGGAAAGGACCATATAAATACCAACGGAAGAGTCAGTGAGAAGACTCAGGCATTGGACAGGATATACATTGAGGAAACTAGTATAGCATTATATGGCAATCATTGAACTGGAATCCCCAGGGTAGGAGAAACAGAATGGAATTTGAAGACAGTCTTAAAACGGATAAAGATGGCAAGGAAAGGATATGGCTGGATGGCAAAGAATAGAAAGACTTGTCATGAACTTGTTAAAGGTTTATGTTCCACAGAGTGTTGAAGGGTGATGATGATACAGTTATTAAAAGCAACTTTGCAGGTTGAAATGAAGAACAGTGGAATGTGTTAATTGATGGCATCCAAATAAGTTGCCCATGTCATTAGGGTTAGGATTAAGGTTAGAGTTTCAGGTTAGGATTCCTAACATTTACAACTTTCACCTTCAACTACATAGGCTAGGGTGACCATCTGTCCTCTTTCCCCTGGATTTGTCCTCTTTTTCACCATAAGATTGGGTGTGCGGGCGGCTTTTTTTCAAAAGTGCATTTTTTCCTGCTTTTTTATGGAGATTGAACTTGACTTAGATTAGGTCTATCTTATGCAAGTAAATTCTTTAAGGAGTATTTTTAGAAGTAAATATTGAACGAATTGAAAGAAATGTCGTCCAGATGTTCTAAACTGAGTTAAATCTCTAATAGACATAACTATTTTGAGACCTAATGGTCTTTTATATTTGGACATGCGCCCTAATATAACCAGCTAGGTTGAACGTGACACACCTCGCCAAAATGAGGCAAAGCTTTTTTATTTAAAAAAAAAGCAATAGACATTCTTGGTCAGTCTTTGCCATTGAAGATTCCAAAAACCACTAGTTGAAAAGTGAAGAGACTGACTTGACAGTTTGTTACAAGCTTCATGATGATAACAAATGCCTGTATATCGGTTGTTTAGAAGACTTAAGAGATATTGATGAAACCATTAGATTTCAAATATTTTTCATGAATGACTTTACATGGAGCACCAACATTGGAAGATGTGCGAGCTTCTGAGGATTATTTAATTGATAAAGATGTTGCATTTGACGATGCAAGTGCTGTAATTAACTTAACAATCCGACAGCATTTGTTGAAAGTAACACTAATGATGAAGGACTTAAGCAGTTGCTGACACATGAGAAATGAATCAAATTTTTTAAAACAATCAGTAAAAATTTAATTTCATTTTGAACTTCTAATGATCCCGCACTATTTCTTTGCAGCACCTGATCACACGTGGACAATCTTATTTCCTTGATGGAATGTCACTGGACAAAATACAGAAACATTTTATATGGATTCCATCAATGGAATTTTACTTCCACATTATAATTTTTTTTAAAGTATGTCAATTCCAGGATTGTTTAAAAGGAAATACTGCGTTGTGACATTGACTTTGATCCAATGTAACTGAGAGTCAGCTTGTGGTGACCAATACTGAGCTGTGACATTGACTTTGATCCAATGTAACTGAGAGTCAGCTTGTGGTGACCAATACTTAGTTGAAGAAGACAATCTCCGCAAAAAAAAAAATAAATATATAATATTAACATAAATAAGAATAATAATAGTATTAATTTATGCAATACTGATATAAGGGGTCAGAGTGGCTAAGAGGTACGGCGTCTGCCTCGAGTTCTAGAGGTACCGGGTTCGATTCCCAGTTGAGGGAATATATTTTATGGAAATTTTTTTCAGAACCAGTGGTCCTAATGTCATACTCCCCTCCTGGTCTCATGGGTAGTGAGATTGAATGCCAAGCCTTCTTGGATAAGGGTGAAAAAATAGGAGGTCCCATGTGCAAGTTGCGCATGCTAAAAATCCCACAGCAGTTGGAAATCGTAAATAGTAGGCCTATCAGGCCGCCGCCCAGGCAAAATTAAAAAAAATTTGAAACCTACCCACAACAATAATATTTATAGAATGTGTGATTCCTATATACACACATTATGATTCTCGCTGGTGCTATGGAGTTCGTGCACTGCGCTGAGATCCTCCTTGTGTGATCTAAAGGAGGAGATCGGAGCACTAATGGAGTAGTCTGTGTGCAATGAAGATGGTCCTTAAAACCAAATCAATACTGATTAGTGTAATCTCCAAAAGAACGTTGCCAATCGTTCCGCACAGAATATTCACTTGGAGTTATTTCCCTTTAGCAGTGTTTCGTGCTTTAGCAGTGTTTCGTGGACATGTATCGTAGTGTTAAAGTATCGATTGTAATTAGGAACTGTCACACTATTTGAGGTGGTGTGTGTATTGTAGCACGAATAGAAACATTCATATAAGCCTCCAGTGCTCAGGAACTTGTGTGGAGCTAGTGTTCATACAGGAGTATGTGGCAATGCGAGAGCTAACAGGCTAGATTCTAGACACTGAATATGGACAAGGGAGAGATATTAAAAACAATTAATGATTGCATGGTACAATAGATAAGTCCATCAGCTAGTCCATCAATTACTCTCTCAGTCAGTCATTCAGTCCATCTGTTCATCAGTCAATACATTGGTCAGTCAGTCAGATGTTCGTCATTCACTCAGTCCACCAATAAATCAATCTGTCTGTTCGTACATAAGTCAGTCACTCGGTCCGTCAGTCAATACATGAATCCGTCTGTTGGTAAGTTTGACATTTTTTTTTTTTTTTTAAATTAATGAAGAAAAATATCCTGTTCAACCTCTGATGGGTTATAATTAGGATATATATTGTTTTCAATTCCAAATAGTAAGAAAAACTGCCAATATGAGAAAGTGGCATCACATTTGTCAAATCATTGTAAATAGGGACAATCACAATTGTGCTTATACGTTAAATAAATAAATAAAAAAATAAATAAATAAAATAAAATACAAAAATAAAATAAAAAAATTGAGAAGAAACTCTGAACAAGAATAATATTAAAGTGGAGGGGTGTAAAGGCCTGGTGGTTCCAGTTATATAACTGACTTTAACAGATATTTAATTGACTTTCATCTGTTAAAAGTCATATGCATTGTCAGAACAGCATCAGACCTTCACATTCCCAGCCACTATATATTAACATTTGTTCATGTTAAATATTGTTTGACTATATTATGCAGTTCCCTAGGTCTGTCTATTCGTAACACCTCTTCTATATTTATAGGTAAGTTGGATGCTTGCAAATAATCTAATATTGGTATTCTCATTTGTTCATACCTCTTACATTTTAACAAGAAATGTTCTATATTATTGCCTTGAAGACATCCTGCACAGTAAGGTTCTTCTATTCTGAAATAGCCTTTTCCCAGCTGTAGTCTGAGCAGTTTCTTATTACAGGGAATTTTCTATTCCCTAGATATCTGACATTTTCTTGTTGGAGCCTTGAACATCTTATATGCATGTCTTCCCTTCAGATTTTTATCCCACTCTGCTTTCCATTCATCTGTTATTAAATCTTTAATTAAGCTCTTAATCTCTGATTTACTCGTCCCTACATTTATTAGATTTTTATCAGATCTACCTTTCTTGGCTTCTTTATCTGGCTTTTCATTTCCTTTTATGCCAACATGTGAAGGTATCCAAGCAATTAAGACTAAACATCCTCTGGAATATAAGTATGTAGTAGCCAGAAATATCTCCTCCGCTATATCAGGTCTACTACATTCTCGTAAGTTTCTAAGTGCTTTGATTGTTGAAAGTTAAATTTGTCAATTTATTGGGAGGGTTATTAGAGAATATTTCTAGTGCTTTTAGTATTGCCACCATCTCTGCAGTGAAAATGGATGTATTTTCCATGATGCTATATTCTTTTGCCATTTTCCATATTAGAATATATATTCCTATCCCCAATTTGCCATCCTCTCCCTTGGATCCATCTGTGTACACAGTAATGCTGTCTTTTGATATTTGCTGTATACATTTATTGGCTGTGTTTTTAATATTTTCTATATTATTTGTTTTCTTAAGTATTTCTGCTAGGTGGTAGTCCGTGTCTGGTTTCTTGATCTCCCAGGGCGGAATCACTGGCTTGTATTCACAACTGTTATTAATTGATGTAATTAATGTACCCAGATGGACAATTTCCTCCACACACTTCCATTCTGTAGGGTATCTAGTGGTATTCATTGAATTGGCCTGAGTAGTTAGTTAGCATCTGGTAAAAGCTGTATGTGCTGGGTGAGACTTATCTAACATAACTCTGTTCATGTAATTTAGTCTTAACTCCTTTCTCCATAATTCTAAGGGTAGAATTCCTAAAGCCACCTCTATAGCTCCCATTGATGTTGATCTGATTGCACCTGCTATTGTACATCTGATGCTGAATTCTGTCTAATTTAATCTTGTTACTATGTGCAGCAGAGTCATATATTATACTTCCATAATCTATTTTTCCTCTAATAACAGATTTATAAAAAGTGAGCATTATCTTAGTGCTTGCACCCCATCCATTACCTTTCAAATATCTTAATAAGTTAGTCAATCCTCTGCAAGACCACTAGTTTATCTATGTGTTTATTCCAGTTCAACTGTTGGTCCAATATCATTCCTAGATATCGAGTGCTCTGCACTGTATTAATGTTTTGCCCTTGGATATTTATGTCTATAATTTTATTTTTTTACAACCCTACCTTTACTGAAGATCATTCCCAATGTTTTATTTGTATTCAGCTGAAAAACCCCATTTAGTCATCCATTTACATACTTTATTTTTATTTGCTTCTGTAGATCCTTATATAATTTTGGCAGATGTCTCCCAGTCCTCCACATAGCTCCATCATCTGCAAACTGTGACAATTTATTTTGTTATATCATTAAATTCCTCACCTAAATCATTTACCATTATTGTAAAAATTGAAGGAGACATTACTGATCCTTGGGGTATTCCATTTTGTTGTTCATACAGTTCTGATCTATCATTGTTTTACCTGAAACAGTGAAATATCTATCTTGCAGGAAATTCTCTAAAAATAATTATATATTTTACCAGTCACTCCTATCTTCTTCATTTTAAAAAGAGCATCCTCTCTCCAGCATTTCATCATAATAATAATAATAAATTCGTTTAAGCGCCAAACACTGGCGCATAAGGCAGAAACCAGTGCTCTCCAGGTTGTTCGTTTGTGACGCCATCCTCTTAGCTCTTGCACATTATTTAGGCCCAACGTTCTTCCTTCTCTTATTATTGTTCTTCTGAGTGTTTCTTTTGGTCTTCCTTTTTTCCGCTTACCCTCAGGAAACCCAAGTGAGCGCCTGTAGTGGTATTCTGTTGTTTTGCATTCGTAGGACATGACCGATATATGACCATCGTCTTTTCCTTATATAGTCGGAGACATATTTCTGCCTAGAGTCTTCTCTTATTTGTCGATTAGTCTTGAATTCTTTCCAACTGATGTTCATGAGTTTTCTAAGACATTTGTTCTCGAATGTATTCAGCTTGTTCTCCAATGATTTTGTTATTTTCCAACTCTCACAGCCGTATGTTAACACTGAGATAACATTTGGATTAAACAGACGAAGCTTGGTATGTATATTCAATGATCGTAATTTCCAAATGTTAGATAATCTATTGAAGGCGCTAGCTGCCAAAGCAATTCTAGTATGGATTTCTCTTGTTGTGTCACCATCCTGAGTCATTTTACTGCCTAAATAATTGAAACTTTCAACTTTCTGTAGTTTTTCCCCGTTCAAGATGATATCAAAGGTCTCGTTAGAAAAGTTCATAGCTTTCGTTTTAGAGGCATTTATTTGGAGACCAATTTTAACCGAGAGATGACACAAATTATTTATTGCTTCTTGGGATTGTCTTGGTGTTGAACTTAAGAATGCTACATCATCTGCGAAATCCAGGTCCCCCAGGAATTTTCCATTTGTCCATTTTATACCCAATTGTTCATTGTGGGTATAGTTTCTCATAACCCAATCAATAGCTATTCCAAAAAGTAGTGGTGACATAATACAGCCTTGTTTCACCCCTGTTTCTACTGTAAACCATTCTATTCCCTTTATTTGTTCTAACACAACATCTTGCATTGTCATATAGCGCTTTGATTATATTCACATATTTTGTTGGAAAACCATAGATTGTAAGTATCTTCCACCAATGATGGGCGGTGTAGACTATCAAAGGCTTTTTGAAAATCGACGAAGGTGATAATAAGTGGCGATTGCCTTACGCCACTGATTCTTCTATAATTGTTCTTAGTGTGAATATTTGATCAATACATGATCGTTTTCGGCCTGAAACCCCGCTTGTTCTTCTCTGATCTTTTCGTCAGCATGCAATTTAAGTCTTTCTAACATCATGCAACATAAATAATTTTCCAGGTTACTGATAATAAGCCCTAGCTATATCTAAAATACTACCACAGTTTTATGACATTTATTAGAGGAAAAATAGATTATGGAAGTAAAATATATGACTGCTGCACACAGTAACAAGATTAAATTGACAAATAAATGTCAGTTAAACAATAAACCAAAAGCATCAAGCTTTAACACCCCCCCTTTTTTTTTAAATTATTTTATTTATATTGTCTCTGCATTTTGCACCTCGATCCGGGTTCGATTGTCGGCTGACGCAAGGTAGTGTTTTTTTTTTATTATTTTATTTCTGCCTTTGTCATCCCATTACCATCGACATTGAAGGCATATAAAAGTTGACATCACCAGAATTTTGCATGAGGCAAACTGCTACTTCTTCGAACACTCTCAGACGTCTACATGAATGTTTTCAAGACAGCAGTAGTCAGCTTGAGGCTATTTGAATCTCGTAGAATGGTACTGGTGTCGGCCATTTGCGCTTTCTCTGTTCCGTATGTGTTTGGCAACTATGAAGCAGATGTTCGGCAGTCATTTTATCAATGCCACAGTTACACTGATCGGTAGTTCCTATCTTTTCAGCATGTTGGATAGAAGGTATCTCAATCTGTTGTGGCCAGTGCGGAGTCTGAAGATTACCACTTGATCTCTTCTGTTAAGCTGGTAGTGTGTGACCTGGATGCTCTACATCCCATTTGTTTCTGTATCTGATTCTGATAAAACTCTTTGCTTCCTCGAAAGTTACGCTGGCATCAGGCTGAGGTAGATTTCCACCTTCCTTTGTCAATCTGTCAGCCTCTTCATTGCCGATGATGTTACAATGAGATGGGATCCATTGGATCACAACCCTTTTGAATCGTTGACATAGTTTGTGGAGCACTTTTCTGAGATCATGTATTATTTTGGCTTTTCCACGTTGTAATTACTGACTTGCATCGGTAAAGAAAACAACTTGTCTCTGTGCTTTCCTCTGTCATTATAACCAGTTTTCAAGGCTCTGCCTCTGCTCTGAAGTTACTTGAGAATTGTCCTGTTGCCACTGACAGCTTTTTTTTTTTTTGTGTGCACCGGTGCTTAAAGTCAGAAAAACACCTCCATTTTCTGTTGCATTTGTTGCTGATCCATCTGTGTATTCATGGGTCCAGGTGATACGTGGGTAATGTTTCTCAATGTATTTTGTCGCTATGGATTTTCTCTCTTTTGTAGTCTGGCTCTTCTTTCTTTCAACTCATTGAGCGTTTTCTATCATTTCAGGGAAACGATGTTGTTTCCAAACTGGAAGCTTGTGCGCAGTGTTGATGGGTTTAATAGTTGATATTGAATGTATGGAAACTGCTCTCATTTGTGGTTTGGTTGATTCTACTAAGTTCTTCGGGCACGAGGCAAACAAGTTTTCATGGAGAAGAGAACTGAAGTAAAACTCTTGCAAGTTTCACGCAAAGAAAGAAAAATAAAGAGGTATTAGGATTAATCGAGATCTAGTACGGAAAGGACCAGGGCCGACTGTAGGTGTCGCGGCGACGGGCAGATTTAGACCGTTTTTAGTAGGCGGCCCTTTAACTTTTTTAATCATTTCAGATGAGGTATCAAAGAATGTATTGGCTATTACAACTGATTCCAATGAAATAAAAAAAACAGTGTCTATATGTATTGTCCATATTTGGAACACAAAAAGGCGTGTTTTAATACAAAACACAATACTTACGAAGAAAATATATATTTTTTTTGTTAAATGTCCACGCAAATTCTTTCAAAACTTTGTTTGAAGCTAAGTTTTTTTTTTTTTTTTTGTTCAAATTATTTGGATACAATATTGCTACGGCTTCTTGAGAATATTTTGACATAGGATGGTAACCTAAGTATGCAAATATTTGATCAATCTTTAATTTGGAAAAACTTCTCCTCCTGAAGCCACAGGAGAACTTGGTGTACGGTCCCACCAAAATACGCACACAATATATAATAGTTGGGCGTATATATATATATGATATACTATATACACTATATATATTAAAAAAAATCGGGTAAATTTAAAAAAAATGTATATATATATATATATATATATATATATATATATATATATATATGATGCTTGGGAAAATAATGAAACATACAAGTATCTACATTCTCTCTCTCATTCAAAGGAATGAACCAAGTGCTCATGATAATTTTTTTTAAACGATGCATTTTCCAATGTATGGGAACGGAAGACTTTGAATTCGGTTGCTACCATCTCACATTACAAACAAGCTTAATAATTATAATAAATTCTTTGCACAAAACCACTGCGCATAAGGCGAAAAATGCCATATAATCAGCTAACTTTATCAAGACGTGACAATTTCGTTTTTTTTTCGTAGGGACCTTGACGCAATTAGGCGCAATTTCCAAAATATGCAGCATGGGAATTTGTGATTCCTGCTTTGGAATTGGTTCAATAGGCAACTGTTTCAATAGCATTAAGGAACGCGAGCGCTTCTTATGAGGTAAAGTTAACATTTGGCCATGTCTTGGGGGGAGAAGTGGGAACGGAAGTTGGACCTGGGGCCACCATCGCCAGAGACTGCGGTCTATGTGTGGTGGACCCCAGTAAAGGAAGGCGAGAAGATAGGGCAGGCCAAAGGCAACCTGGTAGGAGAACTGTAGAGGGTCGAAATTCAAAGCATGAACCAGGAGTTGGGGCACGCACGAAAAGGGATGGCCAGCGGAAACCACGCACTGTATAGGACGGGGTTTATTGCTGCCCTACAAGACGCCACTAGGCGCGTGATGGCTACTAGCCTGCAATATCAAGTCTGGGGGATTAGGAGTCAAGAAAATAAATTTGTATTTCCAATATCGGAATAGAGCATATTTTTATTTTTCGCGCTCTTCCCTAATCAGTCACAATAGAGACAATCAAAAACCAAATCAGTCCAAATAGAAGAATAATCAAGTATCAATTTTCTGCGATGTGCGTTTGTTCTCCCCTCACATATCCCACAAATGGAACCACTATCACACCTGTCATGTATGTATAACTCAAAGGTGAAGTGAACGAGAATAGAATACGTGTGTTCCTAGGAATACAACCCAATTTCACCTAACCAAACAATGGATTTTAATTCGCACACCAAAAATAACAACACAGTAATTCTAAAAAAAGAGACCGTAGGTTACAGTAATAAATCTGCAGTCTGGAAAAAGTCATATAAGCAAGTTCCATCTATTAGACGGGAGTAAGGTGTGCCTTGCAAATATCGATGAATTACGTTACTTAAAGCCATTAGTTTTTGTTCTCTCTTTTTCGGTTCCTTATTTGGAGTTTCATTTAAAGAAATTATTGTCCTATTTCCCGGTTTTCTATTTAACTGTTGTTTTTTCTCTGTCTCTCGATGTCTGTCTTACTTTTTTTTGCATTGTCTTATAAGCTTGACAGATTAATCCGCGTTTATCTCTTTCTTTTTGAGTGTGGTTGACGAAAGGTTTTTCCCAAAAACCGTCTCCTGATGGTTGCTGCTATAATTGTTCCAACGTCAAACCAATTAAGAAAAAAAAAATTCACTCAAGGTAAGTAATGCCAGTAAGTTGATGGACATTCATTTCCTTTCTAGATTAAGGCTTATCTTAAAGCCGATAATTATACTCAGAATGGAAAATGGTAAAAACCTTGAAGACAATTTTTGAGTTTATTAAAGCAAATAGCTGCTTTTCGTGGGCAGACATGTCTGCCGACTTGAAATATATATCTATTTTTTGTTGTTGACAAGATTAGTCTATTTACTTCATTCATCCTTCGTTTCACTAGTTTTTATCAGACAACTACAGTAGGCCTAATTAATAGAAACAGTTTTTTTTTAGTAACACCGCTCTAGTCTTTAACAACAAAAGTTATGTCCAGGATATTAACAAATGCCATGTTTCTCTTAATATGATACATAAGAAACGAAAATGGGTAAATGGTGCGCGCTCGTAAGAAAGACATAAATAAAAGGACATTAAACAGGCGATGGGCTCACCAGAGATTCGAACCAGGGCGATCCTAATGGTGCCATCACTTCGCAGCGGGAATTAATCGTGACAGCACTCACAGCCAACCAGTAAGTGAGCCTATCTAGTGTCCTTTCTTATGAGTGTCTACTACTAAGGCCCTGTCTATTTGCATTGATTATTTATTAGTAATACCAGACCACAAGGTCTTTTATATTTTGATGTGCGCCCTTATATAACTGATAGACTTTATGTCTAAGTTGAATGGGGCACATCTTGCCAAAACAAGGCAAAACTATTACAAAAAGGAACTAGTCATGGGCCTTGGGTTTTTCGCTAGGCTATGTGAAACACTAAACTTTTGATACATTAAACTTAAGCATAAAGTACAGGACTCCAGTGTAATGATCACCGATGTGGACCTTGCAAAGTTCAGAAAGTAACTTATTTTAATATATTGCTACAAGTAAAAATCTCGACATCCCAAGGTAGAAGAGGAACTGCTAAGTAAGTAAGCAATAAGCAAATGAGTTAATCAGCAGTGTGTTACTAATTTTAGTATGTAAATGTGTATTGTATGTAATCAAAATGTTACTTCCAATCATCATCATCACCACCCATCAGCTTCCCAAGAAGCATAGGCCTTCAACAAACTTATGGACAAATCCTCTTGTTCCCATGTCATCTGCTCAAGGTCTTTCCATGTCTTTTTCCTACCTTTCACATCTGTCTGCAGTTCTTGTCTCCATCTGTTCTTTGGTCTCCTCTACCTCTCTTACCCTTATGGATTCTCTACCTCTCTTACCCTTAGGGATTCTGTACCTCTCTTACCCTTATGGATTCTGTACCTCTCTTACCCTTAACCCCTCTTACCCTTATGGATTCTCGACCTCTCTTACCCCTTATGGGATTCTCTACCTTCTCTTACCCTTATGGATTTCTGTACCTCTCTTACCCTTATGGATTCTCGTACCTCTCTTACCCTTATGGTTCTCTATCGACCTCTCTTACGGGATTTGTACATCTCTTCCCTTATGGATTCTGTTCTCTTACCCTTATGGATTCTCTACCTCTATTACCCTTAGTGATTCAGTACCACTCTTAGAGGGACCCTATGGATTCGTACCATCGGCGTCGGGGGGTGCTAGGGCGGGCGGGGCGGCGATGTTGACTATAGTATGTGAGTTGCAGCGATACTGCGCTTCTGTGTGTGTTAGACATGTGCTTCTTGTTTTTGGTAATGATGAAAACTCAAGCGGCTGTGGTTATGGAGAAGTAAGGTCTATCGATAGCCATATATACCCACTCATATGGCGTAAGTAAACGCAGTGTACCAGAAATTTCTCTAAAGGGTCCAGCCAAGACGGTAAGAGAAAGGGAATATGGATAAACCGGGTTAGCAGATCGATTTTAGACTACTATTTATCTTAACCCCTTAAATCCATATGGTATTGATTTAAGACGCAAAATTAACCAGCTTAGTTTAGCAGAATTCAAGGGATTCTCTCGATATAGGTACCGATCCTTCTCTCTTTTAGAGACACAACGCCGTAGACAGAAAACTTATGGATTCTGTCCCACCATTAACATTTCTCCTCCCCCATCCAATCCCTCCATATCCCCTCCTCCAAGCGTAATGTAACATAGGAGGTGCGAAACCCTCATAACCCTTCAAAATCTCCACTAAACTTATACCCGTTAATAGTAATAGAAGCACGGCGCCCCCCCCCCTTCAAACTATAGGCCCCCCCCTCTCTATACCCAACCAGCCCCCAGACGTTATAATTATCCATAAGGGGAAATAGAAGGGGTCTTGGGGGGGAGGGGATGGGAGCGCAGGAAGAAAAGGGGGCGAGGGGGGGGGAACATGAGAGGGGAGACCTGAGGCGGTGAAGTGCAGTAGGGGAACGCGCTCAGGGGGTAAGGATGTCGAGGGGTAGCGTAAGAAGGGGTCGGGGTGAGGGGAAGGGGGGGGGGCAGGCGAGACGGGGATGGGGGAAGCGAGTCCGGGGGGGGGGGAGGGAAATGAGGTAGGGGGGGGGCAGAGTGCACGCCAATTACGCGGTGATCTGCATAGTAGTACACCAAGGAATCGTCATCATTCCAAGCTCTTCTTGTTTACGCCTTAAGTTAGAAATGGAGTTCTCGTACCACGTTACATCGTCTTACCCCCCATACCTTATCGGATTATCTGTACCCACTATCTATAACTCGCGTAATCACATATGTCCTCGGTATATTGAGGTAGATCGAATTATCCCCCAATAAGGGTAATGAGAAGGTCGAGCCAGAACTCCAGTCCAAAAAGGGTAATAGAGACAGGATTTCATGACATCGTGAGGAATTTCTGTATACCCATCTATAAGAGTTCAGTAAGACCAGGGCTTAAGGATGATTCTGCTACCTTCTTTCAACCCTTAAGGGAATCTCGTGGTATCTTGACCGAGATTGCTCAGATTGACCACTTATACATAGGCGATGAGTCATAGAGTAGCGCTCTAATTGATACACTTCCAGGGCATTTACAGATCGTATATGAGACAACATCTCGTGTGGGAGCCACTGAGTAAATGAGGAACTCTGATAAATCCTCGTGTTTCTTGATAAAGATATGCTGCCTATATGATGGAAATTAGGGTACGGACTAATACCTCTCTTACAGACATGGAAAGACCTTCGTAGCAAGTAGATGATTCACACGAGTTAGCAAACACTCATGTTGTCTTATACCGTGAAGGGCGAGGATTAGTCGGCAGTTCAATGAAAGACTGGAACAGAGCCATATGGAAAAGGATTTCCATTTGACATAGGGGTGGTGTGATTCTCTCTTGGGTCTATTCTTCTCTTGTCTTATATACAGGCAGAGTCTGTACAGATAACTTCTTCTCAATTGATGTACTCTATGATAACTTAGATAGTTGCGAGGTCGCGATATAATTCTTTCTGGTTCAACGGATGGTTACTATGGTGTGACAGAGGTATCGTAATGTGGTGTCTGTATATGTACATGTGAAAGGTACGTCGGGTTATATTCAGTTTGTAGGAGGGTAAGCGATCTATTAGAGGGGAATGGGGATTAGTAGCTTAGTAGTGGACATTTGTCATGTCATGCTAAGGGACACGGGTGCAGGGTCTTCTCTGTATAGAGCAACACTGGAGACAAGGAATGCGGAGATAGACATGCTCACTCAGGATACTTCAGGTACGTCAGGCTCATAAGCTACGTTAACTCCATCGAGCGTCATCATTTGGACAGTGACATGGGTACACTTTCTGTACCTCAGCGAGAATTTGAGCGCGAGGAATGAATAATTAGAATCCGCAGTTTCCACTGATCTTATGCCGCGTGAGTCTTGATCTACTTGTTCTAAAAGAGGGCGCGAATTGGATACATGATAGTAGTCGCAAAATCTGTGACTGTCTTCCTCAATTTTCGAGACATAGATGTAGGAGTATGTATTCCTGCTTCTGCTGTACGCCAGGATTCACTCATCGCATATTTCATTGTCTTTATATCACTAGCGGAGCCGGTTGAGTTACATCCGTACTGTATTCTCTACTCATCTGGATCTTACATTTAGGTATAGTGAAACATGGACCGTATCAAACCGCATGTAAGTATCTTTTCAGCACTTGACCACTTCTCTGGACGCTCATACTCATGTGACTACTAGATAGGCTGCCACTTTAATTAGAGCATTGCCCCGCTATGTAGAGCGATGCCGTGCAAGACTTACCAGGACTCATGGACACGCTGCGCGATGTATGTATTGGAGCGACATACGCCAGGTAGAGCGTCTCTCAATCGCTCCATGGTATCGAGAAGGCGAGTGTAACAGCGCGTATCTAATGGCTCACTTATCATTATAATGAGTTCATTTGCTACTCACATATTAGACATCTAGACATCCATTCAGAGTGATTCGACTAGATTGCATTGTATGATTGTCCTGCGAGAGCAGTGCTAAGCTATGACGTCATTCAGAAATCACTGGCTTGATGGTATCAGATAGTCGCTGCACGGTGTGTCACATATGTTAGTGATCCGGGATGACTCTTATAAAGAGACGATATTACTAGACGGTACTGCAATCACTAGAGATAACCAATTCATACGTCTTGTAAGGTACATCAATTATATAGATGAGACTATAGTTTGTCATGATGCGTGCTATTAGAATATTAAAATGTGGCGCTTCTTATCTACGCTGGATAACAGGAAGTGATTCACATTCTATACATATTCGTGAGTCTCACTACTATATTATTTCTATCAATCAGAACTATTTTAGGGTCAGATCTGTAGACATTGCGACTGACCAAATGAAGAAGCTCGCATTTCTGCGTGTAATAACTGTAACTAGTGTATACTAATCCTCCTTATGACTATAGCTAGTATTGTTGTATAAGTTTTTTTTGAACTGTATTTAGGTGTACTTTGAACATCGATCTTTTGTTTTAAGGGTATTTCTGCCATGTGAAATTTATTTAAGAAACTGAGAAACAGATTTATGTGATTTGTTGACGATATGTTCAGCTTGGTTTAATCGCGTAGATGGATAGGTGGTTATAGACGTTGAGTACATATTGAGACTATCAGTTCAATATAAGTTGTAGAGGACAGAGAGAGGGAGAGGCGGTGATGAAGGAGGCGGAGGTTGAGATCCGAGGCGCGAGTCTGGGGTGATCATGTGGGGAGCGATCATGTGGTATCGAGCAGTGTGAGAGCGGGGGAGTGGAGTATAGACTTTCGGAGTACGGGTGGGGAGAGTTGTGACGATGCGGATTACATCTACTCTGGCCCTGAGTTCTCTTACAAGTAGGGTGTGGGTTTGTCTTGGTAGTATGTAACGGGCAACAATGCTCCACAGTTCGCAACTCCTTGGTTACCGCAAGATTGTCATCATGATAATACGTTTCCAACTTGTTATGAGTTAAAACGAGTTGAGACGTGGCTGAAAGGCAGGGTACATGCGCGATGCACAAGCGTGGAAAATTGCAAATGGTAATGTGAGTCAGCCAGGACCGGAGACTGACACACAGAGTATCAACGAGCGGGCAGGCTGAAAGATAGTGAGGAATGGATCTCTGAGAGAAACACATAATAGGAGGGGAGAGGCGATCTGGGGGGTTCTCATGTATGCACAGTTACTACATCATCTGATGTGAATGTCTAGAGCGTTATTCTACTGCAAGCGATTGGCCTTCATCAGACAAGCAAAAGTGTCTATGGCACAAATAAGTTTAAGAAGCTCTGCTATAAGGAGACCAGATGCAGTGATGGCTGTATGCTCTGTTAGTAGCAGAAAGGGAAATGATGATGAATAATAAATTTCTCGTATTTATAAAAGTTACTGCATTTCCTGTAGTAATGGCTGCAGTTTAAATTTCAGTCTCAAAATTAGAAAAAACATTTTCTCCCTGCATGTATGTATGCATTTACATACCCTTGCCAAAAAAGGGCAACCTGAAACTGTGCACAAACTACAGAACTATAGCTCTTATAAGCCATGCCAGCAAAATACTTTTACATATCATAATGAAAAGAATACAACAAAAGCTAGAAACAGAAATTAAACGCAGTACATGCGGGTTTTCGACAAAGCAGAGGCACCAGAGACCATATATTCAACACGAGGATTATCATAGAAAAGTGTAGAGAATTCAACGTTGACCTATATACTTGTTTCATTGATTACACCAAAGCTTTTGACTGTGTACAACATCAGCAGTTATGGGCTATTATGGAAAATATGGGATTTCCAAACAACCTTAAACAATTCATCGCACTGCTGTACCAAGAACAACAGGCAGCCGTAAGAATAGATGGAGAAACATCAGAATGGTTTGAAGTACAGAAAGGAGTAAGACAAGGCTGTAACCTTTCCCCTTACTTGTTTAACATTTATGCCGAGAATATTATGAGAAACGTAAGAGATGACCAAGAACACACAGAGTTTGACCCATTTAACATCGGCGGGTACCAGATCCCGGAAATCAGATATGCTGACGACACAGTCCTCCTGTTGTCGCGGGAGGTTATTAAAATTATTTATTTAGGTAAGAATAGGGTTGGTAGATGGATAACTAGGTATCTCATATGCTACCAGAATAGTATGCCAGTAAAGAGTTCTGGTCTTACAAGTAATACCCCAGTCTTAGAAATAAGCACTGGTATATTGATATCATAGGAATAGTCAGACTGTGAAAACCCTGGCCAGTTGGTAAGAAGTTGTACCAGGATTTAAGGTGTCTCCTCCCTGTGACTATCTTATGATTACTAAATGTCTAGGGGATAAATAAAATGAACATTCACTTTAACCACAAATGTAAGAAGTGAATAATTCCTCAGGTACACTTAAAATATTTTAATATGTACACTAATATTCTATTTCTGCTAGTTGGAAAAGAGCATTAAAATATATAAAAAATATTCACACAATTACTATTATTGTCTGTTTAGACTTCAAGATCTTGAATAATAAAGTTACTGAAAACTGGAATCACTTTTACTGTATCACTGTTCTTAGTCCTCTAACTTTACACATTACTGTCATCATGTGACTGAAGTTTATAATGATTTGAATCCACTATCGCGGTTGTTTCATATATATTGGTAGTCAGTGTCATAACTGGACACTTATCTGTGACTCGTGATCCTGCTGACACGGACTGTCTGTTGTATATATATATCAGTATTGGTAGACCCAGCCTGGGGATGCCAATGACCAGTTGAAGTTCACTCGTTGGGGTCCTGCACTCATGTGGGATTGCCTCTGATGAACAACACAGGCTTCCGATACTGGACAGTCTGGTTTGAGTTATTTCATGGAACCTGAAACATCAGTTCAGCCTTGGCTAGTATCTGGCTAGACTTGTAACTGACTAGCACAGATGTCAGACCAGTCAGTCATCAGATGTCACCGTTATACAATCATAGTAAGTAAGGACCTCATTTCAGTGATACAGAAGTATTAACATTTCAATTAATTGTAACTGACTAGCACATATGTCAGACTAGTCAGTCATCAGATGTCACAGTTATACAGTCAAAGCAAATAACATCATTTCAATGATACAGGATTAGTATTTACATTCTCAGTAATAATTATCTGGTTTATTCCTCTCCTGTACATCCTGTAATTTTTTATAACTTGATCTTTCCAACTACATCAGGTACAAATTTAAATACTGATGCCACTCTTAGCATCTACACCAAATTAATACACAACTAGATAAAGTGAGTGACCAACTGACCAAGCGATCAAGTTGCTTTCTTCGGTAGTACAATTACATAGTTTTGGAATTGAGACCTGGCTGTGGAACACTCCAGTTTACCAGCTGTAAATGGGCACTCAGTTGTGCGCTCGAACTAGGGAAGGAAAAGGCAGCGAGGAAGGAGACTGGTCACCTAACCTCGTAAAAGCGATATCTTCCATGATGAAGCTTTTAACACTTCATTTGCCTATGACAATCTCTGCCATGGGACTGCCTTTCTCTTCATAAGAGATACAGCAATTAATGTGATAGACGTTATCTACATTTGACTGTGGGGCTAGTTGTGATTAATTTTTGTATAAGCAACAATCATCCACAATGCACATGTTTAGATCATACTAAAATTAACATTACATATATCAATGAATATTCTACGTGCATATATTTTGTGAAGTCTATACGAACCTGAAATAAAAAAAACAAAATTATTATACATGATAGTTTCATAATTTCGCTTACCCTCAGACTCCAGACACTTGACTGAAACTTCTGGCGATTCGCTCACAATTCAGATGGTATTAGCGTAGTGGCGATCTCTGCCGTCAGTATGTCTCAAACCTAATTTCAGTGTGCGTCCTTTCAGTTTACGATCCGCTCTTTATAAGACTCTGGCGGACGTATCGGAGAGCACTGACGTCACAGCCTATACTCCGGCTGAAATTTTTTTTTCTGAGGCAGCGATTTCACATGATTTGTGCGTTGTCTGAAACTTTCCCTTGTTCATCCTCGGCTTATATATTATCCATACTGTTCCCTCCTATCTTGTTTTATACAGCCGATATATTTCTATCTTCCTATCCATGTACTTTCACAATCTGTTACTTGTTGATTTAAATATTTAGAACAGAAGTGGGTTTATAGGCTTTCAGCTTAACTGTGAACAGCCGTAATACGCATTGTTCTCCATAACTGATAACTTCCTACAGTTTTTCCTTACATACAGTTATGCCCAATCCTCTCCTGTAATAAAAGGTGAAATCCTTTTCATAAAAATTCCGTTTAGCTCCTATTTATCATTGCCGATTGCCGAGGTCTCCTCAACATTTTTGTTGCTGATACACCGCCATTTTGTAAGCGGCCTGCCTCGTGATAAGTGATCGGTGAATGGTCTGTAAAATACGATAAGCCACATTTGCACTGTATTAGAACCAATTTTACGACACCTATCGACCAAACCAGAAGTACTTGAACAATTAATTTTGTCATCCCAAAAACACAGCGAGGCCCAGAATCTATACCTAAACACCAAGAAGACCAAAGTTTTGACAACAGACAAAGTAAAGATTAAACCAGAAATTGAAATTGATAACGAAAAACTGGAAGATGTTAATGAATTCGAATACTTAGAATCAATCATCAACAGCTTTGGCGACTGTGCAGTAGAAATTAAAAGAAGACTTGCAATTGCCTCACATAAACTAATACAGATGAAAAACCTATGGCAAGGCACAAGTAAAGAAACAAAGTTACAACTGATCAGAGCATGTATATTCCCAGTAGCAACCTACGGCTGCGAGACATGGATACTCAATAAAAACAGTGCAAAAAAGATTAACATCATTCGAAATGAAATGCTACAGAAGGATGTTGAGAATACCCTGGACAGAAAAAAAGACCAACAGAGAAGTACTGCACTCACTAAATGTAGAGGAAAATTGGCTCCTAAATACCATCGCAAAAAGGAAGCTGAAATTTTTCGTAATAGTCTGGAAAAGTTAGTAATGGAAGGCATGGTCCCTGGAAAAAGGGGAAGGGGATGACCTAGACGACGGTGGATCGAGGACTTCACAGAGAGTCTGAACTTGTCTTTGGGTGATGCAGGTCGACTTGCCCAGAATCATGATGTGTCCAGAGCAGCTGTTATGGAGACAACGTTCTGGAGAGAATATGTCACTTGATGATGTATGTATGTTGGGGCATGGCATGAAGGATGGCCACTGACCGAGCAAAATGAGGACGGTTTGTTGCTGCCCTACAAAACGTCACTGGGTGTGATGGCCACTGACTGCTTTGTCAGTCAGGTGCTATGGATCGAAGAAGAAGAAGATGTATGCATGCATATTTAATAACACCCCCTGAATTTTGGATAGAATGTTTTCAGTGAAAAAAGTGTGGCAGTTACATAAGGGAATAAATGTGATGGAAATTTTTTCACAACCAGTGGGTCCTAATAACATCATACTCCACCCTAATCTCCTGGGTAGTGAGATCGGATGCCTAGCCTTCCAAGGTAAGGTTGGAAATATAGTAGGTCCTTGTGCACGTTAAAAATCCATCGGCAGTTGGAAATTGTAAAGAGTAGGACATACGGCCGCTGCCCTGGCAAAATTTACAAAACATTGGGGAAAACCTACCCACCACAAAAATATTAATAGAATGTGTCATTCCTGTATACATATATTGGGATTCTAACTGTTGCTACAGAGTTTGTGCACTGTGCTGAGATCCTGCTTGTGTTTTTTTTTTTCGTACGCCCGCTAATACTCGAGGCGAAATCTCAGGTTATTTTTAATGTCTAACCTGACATTGATTTTTACGTGAGTATCCTATTTTCTTGTACAGAGACAAGTGTCCCTCGCCATTCAGGCAGATACTCGCCGTTTTCGGAGGTACCCATTAGAGCTGGGTCGGCTCAGGAGCCGCCAGTCCCTGGTCGACGACACTCCTTCAAATGTCCTGTCCAGGTCTCGAGTTAATCCAGTCCAAATCCCGGTCGACGAAAAATCCTCAAATGCCGTCGCCCAGGTTTGATCCTGAATCACCCGGTCGCCAGAGCGGTGTTGTAACCACTACGCTAGCGCAGCTCCGTCCTGCTTGTATGATCAAAGGGAGGAGATCGAAGCACTGATGGAGTTGTCCCTGTGCAATAAAGATGGTCCTTAAAACCAAAGCCAAACCAAAAGAAAGTGATTTTGTTAACATTAGTTTTTATTTTTAAAAATACCTCTCGAAAGTTTTGTTAAGTGTAAAAATTTATAGTTTTATCATTCCTATGGTTCCAGAGTTTCTAGTTGTTTGATAGCCAGAAACTGTGAAGGAACTGAGGTAAGGTGGAAAAATATTGGCTTTAAATGACACTGTTACAAAACAAGATTTGAGTAGTAACAAAATTACTTTAGTCAGCAGACAAACATGATCAGCTAATACAAAACAGTGATAATTAAGAAAATGACTTTTGGATGACACTGAAAAACAAAATCAAGAGCTAGAAATAAGAACTTACATGAAACTTACCAATATTTCTTGTTCCACTTTCAATTGTTAAAATTTTAGTGCAATTACCCATTGATTTTATTGTAGTACATCTGTCAGTGTGATTGTCCTGTGTCATTCTCCAGCCTACCCAGCTGTCAATGGGTTCCTGACTCTGCTGCTTGATTAGAGAAGGCCAAGGCAGCGAGGAAAGAAACCTATCACCCCATCTCATAAAAAAGCTGGACCTAGTTTGGTTAAATCTCTAAACACTTCACTCCCCTAATGCAGTATTTGCTATGGAACTGCCTTTTTTTAAAAATATGTATGAGTGTGCATGCGTATGCCTACGTTTGAGCCTGCCTGTCAGACACTGTACCTGAATGTGTTCTTTAACCTTGGTTAGATATAACTCCCAATATCATCGCCATGGGATTCCCGTCTGAGAAGCTTGAAGGATATTACAGAAACCACATGGAGGATGTCATTAAGTAAGTTTTATTGATAGTTACAGTGAAGATACCACGAGTCGGCTAATCATTGTAATAATCTTTAGATCAGGGATCAGCAACCGGTCGATCTTGACCTTCCGGTTCATCTCAAAGCATCATTAGGTACATCTCTAGGTGACGAATGAAGGGGGTAAGAATTTGTAATGTAGGTAAACTTTGCACTAGCCCACTTAATTATGTAATGCGCTATATAGAATGATGAATGAATACTAATATATACAGTGTACCCCAATTATAACCCATATGGGGTTGAACCAGGTATCCCTTGCACACAACAAACACCCGTTTTCAAGTGCAGGCTTCAAAAACCAAACTAGGCCCACTTAATAGCATGGTGTCTCCAGGTTTAAAGGTACTTTCACTGCATTTCCAGTGAAAAAAAACCTGAAGTTTGCTATAGTTGACATTATTTGTGAACTGTATAAGAAGAAAGCGATCTTTTCTTTGAAGTGAAGTTAACTTTAGGTCAAATATTTCTTTTAATTTTCCAAGTTAACTTTAGGTCAAATATTTCTTTTAATTTTCCAAGTTAACTTTAAGTAAAATATTTTCTTTTAATTTCCACCGCACTGATGATGGGATTCCAGGAGCAGATTGTGAGGCAGAGATAAAAGTTACGTATAGGTTGCAATTATTTCGAATTCCAGATACACGGAAAACCTTTAAAACATACATGGTTTTATCTGGGGTAGATCTTTAGAGAGTTCAGTGTTTTTAGAGTAGATCCCTACAGATCCTGGGCTGCCTACCCCTGCCTTAAGTAGTACTAAACTATTCATATTTTATACAAACAGCCTGTTGCCATCGTGGTAGAATTGAAGTAGTGGTATCAGTTTGTGTCAATAAAAATCAAAATGGCAAGTCGACGTTTGAGAATGGTGAGCCATGTTGGCCAGACTCCCGTTAACATCAAGAGCAATTGCCTGTTATTTTATTTCATTTTTATTTTTCACTGCTTATGGAGCATGCAGCCACCACAACACCTGGTCCACTTGCAGGAAGCCTGCACTAAGCATTCAAATGATCTTACAGCAGTGTTTTCTATGGCAGTTTGAAAGTATTAATCTTGCTAATGAATTACCTCCTGTTGCAAATTTTGTCCATGATAGTGAACTGTCTGTTCCTTATTGTTGTGGGCTTAGATTATTTCAGAACATATTGGTTTCTAATATAACATTGTGTTATTTATTTATCATCACAGCTCCCCAAGGAACATAGGCCTTCAGAAAACTCTTGCTAAGTCCTGCTGTCCCATTAATTCAAGATTTTTCTGTGTCTTCCTCACTATTTTTTATTTCTGTCTCCAGTTCTCTTCTCCATGCATTTTTATGGGTTTCCCTCTACCTCTCTTACCCTGGGGTTTCTGGAAAAAGGACTGCCTTGTAATGCTATCAGTAGGTTTTCTCATAAGAGGCCCTATCCATCATCAGTGTCTTCTTCTCATCTCTGGTTCCATTAGCACTTGTCTGGTTTGTATTTGGTTCTTTTCGCCAGTTCCATATTGGTAACTCATTTATTTATATCTACTCATAACTTGGTAGGGTAGAGTATTAAACAATAATTGTGATCATAATTTGGTTGATGAAGCTAAAAAAATAAACAGTGGTCCATGTAATCATTAACAGGGCTGTGGGCTTTGTGACTTCTTCATCACTTAGCTCCTTGTTTTAAAAATTAAAAGCATAACATATAGAAACAATTTTCCATATTCTGATGTTTTTTGTAAAAAGTTTACCTAAAACTTTTGGAGCAGTAGAACAAAATTCAGTAGGTAGAACTGACTGATTGTTCCTTGCTTATTTTTTTACACAGATTCTTAGAGTCAAAGCACAAGGACCATTACAAGGTGTACAATTTGTGAGTATCACGGCTCCTTCTTACAATTAAATCAGGGTTCCCTTGCTGCAAGGAATCGCGGAAGAGTCTTGGAATTTGGAAAGAAAAAAATTTCCACGTGCTATAAATGTCATGGAAATGAAAAAAAAGAAAAGATTTGAGAAAGTCATGGAAGCTTGTTGTTGAATTTGTAAAAGTAAATTATTGCTAACTTCATAGTGCAGCTTTTACACGTTTACAGTACTTACATTGACATTGTGAGCAGTGTTAAGGTACATTATATATGTAAAGCTACACTATTATCGTATGTTATGTTCTGGTTAGGATCCTGGGTTCTAAAATAACCCTTTGTGCCAGACGCTAAAATGTTACCCAAACCCTTCTCCCCAAAGCTCCTGGCTGTGTTACCACACAGCTTCCATTATTACACACTTAACATTTCATCAAGACAGGTAAATTGCAATTCCATATCATGAAACAGGATAGAAAGTGGACTCCCAGCGGTCACACCTCTTTGCAATAAATAACATTGCACTGTCATTGTATTTGATCACTCACGGTTACGCCAAGTGTTCACAGAGTGGTCTCAAAGTTTGTTTCCGTTTGAAAACAGCAAACTTCTTCCTAAATATTTGAATATTTACTAGTTACTATTCTGTAAATTGCACTAAAGTTGCTGGTCACAACAGCATGATAAAAATCTAGGGAAAATCCATAGAGAAGTCTCTGCTGGCGTAGAGAAACTTTATAATTTAGAGGAAGCCGGAAATACGTTATTAGATACTGACAGAACCAACGTCCTTTTCAGGACGAACGAGGAAGAAGAAGATACTGACAGTATTGAGATTTTGTTGAGCACCTAGAAATTGATATATTCCTTTTAGGCATCTTCACTGTTCCACAAGTACACACATTTGCTGAGCTACACAGAATATTTTCTACAAATTTTCCTTTCAAGAAAGAACAAACTTCTTCTGAAGCTAATGACTATTTATCGATTCATGCATTCCCATTTAGCTTAAAGTCGGGTTCTACACATTGCCCTATGGCCGCCCATCTTTATAGCCCTGTTATAGGAATCTCAGGTAGATGTGAAAAATCCTTTGATGTCTCTGAGCGGAGCTGCAGGGATTAGGAATAGCTTATCATGCCACTATAGCAGGATCTCAGGTTCTAGGGGTTAATCATTAATCCGTGACTTGTTCTTGGATGGTTTGAGTTTAATCATGCACTGGCAGAGAATTTTAGCATTCTAAGAAGAGATGTACTTACAGCTGTGTTTCTTAACTTTTTAGAGGTCCTGTACCCTTTTACTGCATCTAAAGAAGCCTCACAACCCCTTTAAAACATCTTAAGAAGCCTTGCACCCATTTAAAGCATCTTAAGAAGCCTCACAGCCCTTTGCATTATCTTAAGAAGTTTCACACGCCATTATATTCTAGCTCACAAAATAAGCCAAAAATGAGAAAAAGAGATACAAGAATGTTTTGGGAAAATGTTATTTGCAAAATGTGACTAAGATTCTGTATTGATTTCACGTTGTCAGTGTTCAGTTTTGTACAAATACATTTGAGTTCTGTGAATTATATATTGTTAATGATGAATCGCCGTATAAAAAATCTGGCATGTCTCGCACCCCCTGAAGGTAAGTCTCGCACCCCCAGGGTGTGCATGAACCCCTGATTAAGAAGCACTGACTTCCCGCAAACACGACAAGATTTAGTTGCCGTGAAATTTCATAAGTTCCTGTAAGCGTCTTGTGTCACTTAATAAAAGTGTTAAAAGTTTTTGATCATTAATACCTTAAGTAACTAATTTTCCAAGATGCCTGCAAATGATTAATAACAGTTGGCTACAAAATCCCAACTATGAAGAATGGTCAGAAAAAAAAAAATTCTTCGAATTCTCAGCCACGCGCTTACAAACAGACAGCGATTTTGATAGAATTTCGGTTCTTGCCTTCAGGGAAGTACCCAGTTTTTATTTTATTTAGTTTTTATGTGTCCTACAGAAAAAATGACCATTTTTGGTCATTTTTCTGTTCAGCCACGCGCTTACAAACAGACAGCGATTTTGATAGAATTTCGGTTCTTGCCTTCAGGGAAGTACCCAGTTTTTATTTTATTTAGTTTTTATGTGTCCTATCTAGCCTTCACTTTCTTTCCTTTCCTGACGAAGGCCTTGTGGCCGTAACGTAGACTATTTTCTTCGTCTTTTGTCCTCGTAAGACGAATCACCTTTTTTCGATTTTTTTTCAAACCCATCCATTATAATGAAGTCGCTAACACTTTACTTCCATATGGCAGTATCTGCTAAGGGATTATTGTTACAATTTACTGATGTTGTCAAATGAATTTCTTTGTTTTGTAGATGTTCAGAACGTAGCTATGACCCTGGGAAGTTTCATAATCGGGTAGCACACTATCCATTTGAAGACCACAGTCCACCAAGACTGGAGCTGATCAAGCCTTTTTGTGATGACCTGGACAATTGGTTAGCTCTGCACCCAGACAACATCGCTGCTATACATTGCAAAGCTGGAAAGGTTAGCACTTTGTTCATTGCTGGTATTTGATGTGAAGGTAAATGGTCACCATTATGGAAGATATTCCGCCTTCTAGAAAGTTCTTCAGATAAGAACTAGGCTATTTGTTATCATCAAGCGAAGTACGTTGCACTGTTTCATTAGGCCTGTGGCCCAGTGCATCTGATTTCAACATGCATTTCTGTTGAGTCACCTTCTTTAGCCTTTGACTGTGCCAAGTTTACCTGTAAGGCAATAGGTGTTCGTCTCTCTTGGTTTGGTTCCTACTCTTAGACCTGTCCGGCTTGGGAGACCCTGCTGCGAGCTGTGCTACTGCTGGCATCGCTCTTGGGGTCATGGGGACACACAAGCTCCTCTACCTCACCAAGGGGGAGACATGGCAGAAAACATCCAGGTCTGTATCCAGTTTATCCAGAATCCTTGAGGACAGCTTTGTTTCGAAAACAGGATTTTTTTCAATTTTCATATGTTGCCCAAATCACTTTTGAAAAGTAGCTCAAAGTTGCCCAAATTTTGTGTTCGAAAATAACCCTGAGTTGCCCAAAATGTGTTCGAAAATAACCCTGAGTTGCCCAAAATGTGTTCAGAAATAACACAAAGTCATCCCAAATAGTCAGAAATTGCCCAAATTTTGTGACTGAACAGTAGCCCAAAGAAACTTGCAAATAAATTGTTTGTTTTGTTGATCAGGGCCGCACTGGAGTGATGATGATGAATTATTATATAAAATGTAAAAAACACAGTTGTACTAGAAGTGCTGTACTTGCAAATAAATTGTTTGTTTTGTTGATCAGGGCTGCACTGGAGGGATGATGATGAATTATTATATAAAATGTAGAAAACACAGTTGTACTAGAAGTGCTGTACTTGCAAATAAATTGTTTGTTTTGTTGATCAGGGCCGCACTGGAGTGATGATGATGAATTATTATATAAAATGTAGAAAACACAGTTGTACTAGAAGTGCTGTACTTGCAAATAAATTGTTTGTTTTGTTGATCAGGGCCGCACTGGAGAGATGATGATGAATTATTATATCAGGGCCGCACTGGAGTGATGATGATGATGAATTATTATATAAAATGTAGAAAACACAGTTGTACTAGAAGTGCTGTACTTGCAAATAAATTGTTTGTTTTGTTGATCGGGGCCGCACTGAAGGGATGATGATGAATTATTATATAAAATGTAGAAAACACAGTTGTACTAGAAGTGCTGTACTTGCAAATAAATAGTTTGATTTGTTTATCAGGGCCGCACTGGAGTGATGATGATGAATTATTATATAAAATGTAGAAAACACAGTTGTACTAGAAGTGCTGTACTTGCAAATAAATAGTTTGATTTGTTTATCAGGGCCGCACTGGAGTGATGATGATGAATTATTATATAAAATGTAGAAAACACAGTTGTACTAGAAGTGCTGTACTTGCAAATAAATTGTTTGTTTTGTTGATCAGGGCCGCACTGGAGGGATGATGATGAATTATTATATAAAATGTAGAAAACACAGTTGTACTAGAAGTGCTGTACTTGCAAATAAATTGTTTGTTTTGTTGATCAGGGCCGCACTGGAGTGATGATGATGAATTATTATATAAAATGTAGAAAACACAGTTGTACTAGAAGTGCTGTACTTGCAAAATATTGTTTGTTTGTTTTGTTGATCAGGGCCGCACTGGAGGGATGATGATGAGTGCTGTATGCAAATTTTATATAAAATGTAGTAGAAAACACAGTTGTACTAGAAGTGCTGTACTTGCAAATAAATAGTTTGATTTGTTTATCAGGGCCGCACTGGAGTGATGATGATGAATTATTATATAAAATGTAGAAAACACAGTTGTACTAGAAGTGCTGTACTTGCAAATAAATAGTTTGATTTGTTTATCAGGGCCGCACTGGAGTGATGATGAATTATTATATAAAATGTAGAAAACACAGTTGTACTAGAAGTGCTGTACTTGCAAATAAATAGTTTGATTTGTTTATCAGGGCCGCACTGGAGTGATGATGATGAATAATTATATAAAATGTAGAAAACACAGTTGTACTAGAAGTGCTATACTTGCAAATAAATAGTTTGTTTTGTTTATCAGGGCCGCACTGGAGTGATGATGATGAATAATTATATAAAATGTAGAAAACACAGTTGTACTAGAAGTGCTGTACTTGCAAATAAATAGTTTTTTTTGTTGATCAGGGCCGCACTGGAGTGATGATGATGAATTATTATATATAATGTAGAAAACACAGTTGTACTAGAAGTGCTGTACTTGCAAATAAATTGTTTGTTTTGTTGATCAGGGTCGCACTGGAGTGATGATTTGTGCATATATGCTACACAGAAATCGTTTCAGTGACGCAGAAGATGCCTTAAAACATTATGGTGCAACTCGAACACAAGATGAAAAGGTACTCGAGGCTCTTCATGTACTTCTGCCTGCTGAGTGTTCTAGAAGTTGTGCTTCATTCCTGTATGTTAGTGACCACTGTTTCCTATTTTTTTATGGATATCTTCATGGTCTTGTATTCCTCATTTGTTTTACATTGGCTATAGTCTGATATGATTTGCTTTACACTTCTTATATTTGTAATTGTGCTTGATTTCAGGTTTTAGATTATTATTGTGAAGTTTTATAAGCAGGACAGTTCTTTCTTGGCACTTATTCTACAAATATCATTGTTTTGTGTGTCAAAAAATGCTAAATCTAATAACAATCAGGAATGTAGTGCAGCAGTGAGGATACATAATGAAATAAGAGAATATGTGAACAGAATATGGAATAGAAATCGCTTCCTTCTTTCATGAGGAATCAGCTTCCTTTGTGCACTCTCCTGTTTCAGGACATCCTCATTTCTCTATTTTTAGCTGTCCATTGTGTTGCTAACACTCTTTTATAAAACCACATCTGTGGCCTCTAGTGCTTTTCCTACTCGCTTACTAGTTATCCATGATTACCTTATTATGGTTATTTTACTTGTGTAATTAATAATATATTTTGCTTATGGGGGTGGGGGGTGTCATAGTAGAGCAGTGAATATGACCACTACACTGTACCAAGCATGTCATCAAAGGTGGTCAGGGAGAGTTATGTATGATGTTAATAGCTTCATTGTGCAAGACCAATGTATCATCATTTTCCGTTGTGCTCCCTACTCAGCAAGGAGCCACCACTGCAGCTAGTTTCTGCATTAAGCCTGCACCAAGCAGTCGCATGCTCTTGAGTGATGGTTTCTTTGGCAGTTTGTTTGACATGAGGAGATTGCCAGCCCCCATTCACAACCTTGTATTAGTTGCCTTGTACGACGTGTCGGAGGGTGCAGTGGTCTTGTTCTTTCTTTGTCTCTTCAGAGACCTCTTGGAACTACACTAACACAGGGCTTGCCACTCATTTCTACAGACAAGAACCACCTCTGCATGTTCAAATGAAGTTTTTTGGAACAATCTTTCTGCAAGGGTCTAATTGAAATTGTGACCACAAGCTTCTTAAGAAATCGTTTGGGACACAAAAGAAGAGGAAAATAGATGATTTAGTGAGGTTTCAAAAGATACAGATTATGGGGGGGGGAGAGAAATCTAGAGAGGTACCACTAAGAAATACATCAGGGCATCATACTGTGTCTGACTTTTTGCACTGGATTTGCTTCATGGTATAGCAGAAAGAAGAATGGATTTTGTTCTAATGCAGAACTGGCAACCTACTGAGGAAAAAAAAAAAAGCCTCGCTCAGTTTGTTAAAACACCCGGCCTATTTCGATGCCGAAGATCATGAGCTTTGAATAATGTGACAAGACCAGTTGAACTCATTAGTTAGCATGAAGCTAAGTGAGCTTTGCACACAGTCTTCTTTTTCATTCCTTGTATCTTTTACTAAATAGGGATATACATTGAAAAAATAATGTGACATGCTCTTGGCTTTCATTACAGGGTGTAACAATCCCAAGCCAGCGACGTTATGTTTTATATTATGCAGACCTGTTGAAGCCAGAGGTGACGTACAAACAGGTTAGCCTTCTACTAAGAGGTGTCAAGTTTGAAACTATTCCTATGTTTAGCAGTGGTTCTTGCAGTAAGTATTGAGTTTATTTTCTTTTTTTTTATATTGTCTTTGGTTTGACACATTATTAAAATCTGGTGTCATTTCAGTTTAGTTCCTAAATATTTAAGCTCTGCATTCTAGATAAATAGGGCAGCCGTTTTCTAAGCAGATAGTTAATAAATGGAATATGGCATTGTGCATGTCTTTGCTGAATAATGTACTTTAGTCCAGTAACACTTTGTCATTGGGGTGCTACAGTTGATGATCACATAACTAATGGCGTTCATCATTGTCTATTTGTTGTCAGTTTATTTATTTCTAAAATGGGTAGATTTGTTGTTAGTTTATTTAGTTCTAAAGCAGGTAAATTTGTTGTTAGTTGATTTCGTTCTTAGACAGATAGATTTAATGTTAGTTTATTTAGTTCTAAAACAGGTGGAATGTTGCTAGTTTATTTAGTTCTAAAACAGTTGAATTATTGTTAGTTTATTTAGTTCTAAAAAAGGTGGACTTGTTATTAGTTTATTTAGTTCTAAAATGGGTAGATTTGTGCATTCTATTATGTTATAAATTATTTCTTTTCAGTCCTTCCAGCATTCTTTTGCTTGATATTCTGTGTCTTGAAAGAGATCATTTATAGTTCATGTGATCTGAATATATGGCTATACCATGTTACTTTACATATCTTTACTGTTGTGGGAAGGTCTATTGGTCGGTCATGTAGCATGTCTTATTTTGCATTATCTGTACTTTGTGAGTGATCTATGAATGATATTCTGATGAACTTTTTGTAACATCTTATTTCTGATTTTATATTCTTCTTTATCTGTTGTTTATGTTAAAGCTTCACATGTGTATATGAATGTGGAAATTGCAAGGCAGCTCAGGAGTTAGAAGTTTAGTTTGAAGAGAGATAATTTCTGTAATGTGACAAAAGTGGAAACAGATTGTGGTGAAACAGGTTTTTTAAATATTGTGTTTATCATCAACAAAAACGTACATTAAGTAGATGATACAAGGTCTTTGAAATTAAAAAATGTATTTAAAATGTAATTATTTTTACTGCCATTAGGTACTGACATAATAGATGCACTCATGGCCCTGCAGGTAGTTTCATTACATCTGCATTGAAGAAAACTGTTGATAGATGTCCTCCTGTGTGCTTGCTCTTAAACTTAACAGGATGATGACATTACTTCATGTTTCCATCTTTCCTACCAGTTATACAAAGATATTTAAGCATCCTTTTTACAAATCTGTCTCTGCTTATGTGTCCTGGAATTTTCATTTGGGGATTAGTTGTTTCTGTGTGACTATTTAATAGAGTGTTTGATATTTCAAGTGTTGGTAATCCAGTTTTTTTCTTTGGTAACATTTGCCATCCGTGGAATACTGAGCATTTTTGCTTTAACATTTAAGCTGGCCTTTTTTTTAAAAATCATTGTCTTTTGTTAGTGCTGAACTCTTTTGAGCCATTAGTAATGTGGATCATATTTTACTTTCCGGGCGTTATGCTTTTCTGAGTTATATGAAGAATTACTGTGTGCGGAAAAGAGCTAATATTTAGAAATACAGTGAAAGCATGTTAAACATTTAAACAATAATAATATTTAACTAGCACAGGCGACAAAGAGAATGTGTACATAATGGCCATAAGGTCTTCATCAGGGATAAGTAAACAGAAACAGATGAGAAAGAAAGTGAGAACTAAGCTAAATACATAAAAATGATACAACCCAAAAATGTTGCTGTCACCATTTCTAGTGTGGACAAAATGGCCACTCAGAAGATTTAGGTAAGAGCTGGCACACATGGATACAGTTGATTTAAGTTAACTTTTGCTGGCTGTAATTTAATAACTGGAATCTCCAGGGTAGGAGAGGAACACATGGAGAAGAGAACTGGAGATAGACATGAAAGGGGGTGAAGAAACAAGGAAAGACTTTGGGCAGATGGCACGGGACAAGAAGACTTGGCATAAGTTTGTTGAATCCCAAGGCTCCTTGGGTAGGTCAAGGCTGATGATTGTTGCGTGCATATTTTGACGCACATTTTACAAAAATCGATATGGCTGTTTAATATGGGAAAAATATAGACATTCATTTATTTGTGTATGAAAATGCTGTTTATGGTAAAAGCGAGATAATCCATGTTTGATTCACACTTTTGATTATAGGAGTTCCGATGTACTGCTTACAAATGGCGGGGTACGTTTTTCTAGAGCTGGTCCTTTCGTCAGAAAAAAATGTCTTACGAAGTGGTTTCTTCTGAAGGAGATGGTGTCTCTACGATAGTTTGTGTTAGAGACTCTCCTCATGTCAGTATATAGATGATTCGGACTCCAGGTAAACCCAGCTCCTATTTTGATGATCTCTCGTCGGTTAGGCCTAGCTTGACTTGTTGTGCTTCGCTATGCTAGTGTCGTGTTTTGTATCGACGAAGATGACAGATTTTCCTGCAGCAGTTATGGCTACGTGAATTAACCTGATCACCGTAGAGCTGTATGGAAACATTTATGAAATCCTTTATATACCCATTATAAATTAACTCTGGCTTATATTCTCCTTCCTATGAATGAGTGAACGACAACTCAGGGAGACAGCCATGTTGGATTTCGGTCATCATATGTTTTGATCACTGCCAAGAGAACAGATTATTTATCTTATTATCGGACAGTGACAGGGAGATCTCAATCTTGCTAGAAACCCCCTTTCGTGGTTTCATAATATATACTACAAACTATGGACGTCAAGTAACTTTGGTTATTTATCGATCCGCCCTTCACTGACGCGTTTAGTCAGATAGGGGGATGTGGCCATAATGTATCATGACATTGAACTTTTGATGTACTGCCCATTATTTCTGAATGTGTCATGACTTCAGATCTGCTATGTATACCTACAAATTGATATGTCAACATACCATGATGTACTCGTATGTCCCAGTGTGTACGTCTGAATAAATTGAGTAAACAAAGATTCCAGCAGTCTGCATTGGTGCCTTGTAGACACAAGTGTATGAGTGGTTATATTGGTCAGCACACGAACAGCACACCATTCGCGTCAATCACACTCTACATTTCTACTTCATACATACACCATCCTGCATCGGTTGAAGTGACCAAGTTTAGGGCCTGCTTCCCCTGGAGCCTTTGCCTTCCCTAACTCAGGACTAGGGTGAGTTACCCATTTACAGCTGGGTAGACTGGAGCATGCCTGATCTCAACAACACACCACTCTTCCTTACAGAGCATCCAGTGTGTGTGTGAAAACAACTTTACAGAGCAGACAGACTGATACTTTACAGTGGTGAGCCAGATTCCTGGGTCCAGCTTACGCAGTTTTGTGTTGAGAATCACAGTTTACAGCTGAAAGAACATTTGTTTGAACACATCAACACCAGTAGGACAGCTATACAGTCGATGTCAGCTTGACCTGTATTACCGATAGGATGCTGTATCTAGGTCAGCACTTGTTGACAGTTTTTCGCTGTACAGACAGTATTACACAGGACAGTGGTATCAAGTGTAGAAAATATCTGGAGCAGTATTGTTGACATTTCTCAACGTACAGAAGAATCACAGTGTTGTTGAAAATAAAGTGCATAGTTCATCGTTGGATCTTCATATGCTCAAAAGAGAAAAAATTGACAGTGTAATAGTTTAGAATTAAATCTATTACTCAATAAAGTGGCAAGTTATTAGAATTAAAATAAACTGTGCCTGCTTTACAACACCATACCTGCAACACATTCCATTCATGACATAAATTATATTGTATGCTATATGCTATTTATGCTTACATGTTATTTGTTATGTATTAAATTAATTTATGTTCTGTGTGACTAATACAAGGTATGCCGAGTTACATTGGTCTGGTACTAGTATTCGATAGGTACACATTTTCTTAATTGGAAATTTGTTAGCAACAATTTGCTGCTATTTCTGTTAGTTGTGATGAGGTGTTCTTTTCTTCGTTGTTTTTGTTAATAATTTTGTGTTCCTTAGTTTTGTTTGATTTGTTTGTATAATTGTAGGTCTCATCTTTCCTTTCATTTCAGTTTTTTTACACCCTTATGTTTATACACTGTGGCGTTATTTGTCTTGTTATCTTATGGCAGTTATCATCACGGTTTCTGTGATCATTTTTTTCATTTCTCCTAGTTAATTTAATTTGATCTCTGCAAATGTGTTCATATTGTCTTTTCTTGTTTGTCCTTTGTAATGTCTTTAGTTGACATATGACGTATAGTGGTATACACTGATAGTATAGTACAGATCAGTACTTTATGATTGTTATTGTTATAAAACAAAATGTACAAGACCTTTGTAAGGCTTGTCTCCCAAAGTGATTGGTAAAGGGAAATATTTTTTCCACAGGTACTCAAGTGATCTTTGATTACATTGAGGTATACAAGACCTTTGTAAGGCTTGTCTCCCAAGGTGATTGGTAAAGGGAAATATTTTTTCCACAGGTACTCAAGTGATCTTTGATTACATTGAGGTATACAAGACCTTTGTAAGGCTTGTCTCCCAAAGTGATTGGTATAGGGAAATATTTTTTCCACAGGTACTCAAGTGATCTTTGATTACATTGAAGTATACAAGACCTTTGTAAGGCTTGTCCTCCACAGTATTTGAGATACAGTTATTGTTGTCCACAGGTACTCAAGTTATCATTGGTTATTATAAACCATACAAGTTTGGACTAAGACTAAGTCTATGGTATAGACTTGTCTCCCATTAACTTGAAAGAGGGTAATTTATTTACTTTTTCAGGTTTCTGATTTAAGAAGACAATATGTCTACATTAGATTATTTCATTACACAAGGAAAATCTCTTGATAAGACTGGAAAAGACTTAGAACAATGGGCTGTTGCTCAATATGACAAAGCATTAGCTGTAGAAGAAAAAAAAAGCTGCTGCTGAGGAAAAAAAAGCTGCGGCTGAGGAGAGAAAACTTCAAATAGAAGAAAAAAAAGCTGCTGCAGAAGAAAGGAAAGCCTTAGCTGAAGAAAAAAGATTAGAAAAAGAAGCTGATACTGCTGCTGAACTTAAGAAATTGCAGATGCAAGTGGAGGAAAGGAGATTTGAGGCAGAACAGAAGAAATTAGAAGCTGATGCAGAGCAGAAAAAATTAGAAGTTGCTGCAGAACAGAAGAAATTAGAAGCTGCTGCAGAACAGAAAAAACTAGAAGTTGCTGCTGCTGCAGAACAGAAAAAATTAGAAGTTGCTGCTGCTGCAGAACAGAAAAAATTAGAAGCTGCTGCTGCTGCAGAACAAAAAAAATTAGATAGAGAAGCTGAAGAGAGAAAAGCAATAAGAGAACATGAGTTTGAATTAGAGAAATTAAAATTGACATGTATGAGTAATGTTAATCAGGCATCTGGTGGTAATGGTAAACCCTTTGTATACAAGGTCAAGGTACCAGCGTTTAACCCTACCAGTGATGACATAACATTTTGGCTTTCTAGATTTGAACAGGCTTGTCGATCTCATAATGTTGACAAATCACAGTATGTGAATCAGTTGTCTGAAAATCTAAAAGGGGAGTCTCTGAGTAAGTTATGTTTTGTTGAAGAGGCCGACAAAGATAATTATGATGCTGTTAGGGCAGCTTTGATAAAGAGATATCAGCTGTCTGAGGAAGGTTACCGTCTTTTGTTTAAAACAATGAGACCTGAGGTAGGTGTAGAATTCTCAGATTTCATCTCAAAAGCACGAATTACACTTTCACGATGGATTGAATTATCCAAATCAGAGAAAACATTTGATGGTCTTACGGATTTATTGCTAAGAGACAAGGTCATGTCTTCTGTAAATAAATCATTCCTAGAGTTCTTACATGAGCGTAAACCTGGTACAATAAAGCAAATGGAAGAATATTGTGACCAGTATGCCACGGCACACCCTGACATGATTCTTGGTAACTCTAACATTAAAGAGAGTATGCCAGTTGCTTCGGCAACAGAATATAATCAGAATTACTCACACAAATTCAAAGGAGCTAAAAATAAATTTGATAAAAAGGTTAATTGGGATAAGTATCGAAACCAAGATAACCGCTCAAATCAGAGTTCTTCTTCGAAGAACTGGAATCGGTCTGATAGTCCTCGACACGCGAGGGGTTCCCATAATGTTAGAAATTCTCGGAAAGGGAGTAGCTATAGGAACTACCCAAGTGCTTCATGGAGACAAAAGAAACAATATTACAGGGATACTCAATATAATGAGCATGATGATTATGATCATGAATATTATGATTCAAACCCAAATAGGGGTTATAACAGAGGCAATAATAATTATAGAGACAATTATAACCGAGGTAGATCACAACACAAAAGACATGGTAAATCTTATTACCAGGCTAACTCTGCACAACAGGAGTTTCACGACACCGATAATCAGAATAATGATAAAAAAGACTCCAATAGTGTAGCAAATTCCGCTTTCGATTTTGCTAGAGCATCTGAGTGTTCGCAATGCAAAACATTATTCGATCCAACCACAGTGTCTACTTTAAGCTGCGGTCACCCACTTCCCGCTCTTCATGCGTCAATTGCGCATAATGGAAGGGGTGCTCTTGTCTTTAATAGGGGCCTAATAGATGGTACTCCGGTATCAATTCTTTTCGACTCGGGGTGCACTACCATTGGAGTGAGGCAATCACTCGTAAATCCTTCTCGAGCTACAGGCAATATAGTCAAATGTGTAACATTTGGTGGCACATTGGAGAAGTACTCCACTGCCATTATCAATATTGCTACGCCTTTCTTTACAGGAGAGGTGCAAGCATGTCTCTTGCCGAATCCGATCGCTGATCTTATCATCGGTCGCATTCATGGAGTGAAAGAATGCACTCCACAGCAAATTTCTAATTGGGAAAATGTTAATATGCAATCGGCTAATGCAGTAATCACTAGGGCTCAAGCTCTTAATATGCCACAATCTTCACATTCTGAAGATAATGATGCGCAGATCCAAGATGATCCCTTGGAGATTTCCCACGATTCCTTTATCAAACAGCAGGAAGATGATCCTACTCTAAAGAAATTCTTTACTCTGGCAACAAAAGGTGATCCGAATAAGGATACAAATCGTAAATCTTGGATTACGATGAAGAATGGCGTACTTGTACGTATGGTACAAGACTCCGCTAAGTCCATTCATTCTCAAATCCTTGTGCCTAAAAATATGAGAGTTAAAATCTTACAGCACGCTCATGATTCGCAGTGTGCTGGACATATGGGTTTTTCCCGTACTAAAGCTAGAGTTCTTCAGTCTTTCTTTTGGCCTGCTGTGAATAAGGACATACGAATCTATTGTCGATCTTGTAAAGTATGTCAAGAGATTAAATCCAGAGGTCCACGCCATGATGCACCTATTCAGGCTGCAGACATTCCCATTCGGCCATTTCAAAAAATGGCGATAGACATCATTGGTCCATTTAAGATAAAGTCTGCTAGAGGACACCAATTTATTCTGACGTGTGTTGATATGTGCACACGTTGGCCGGAGGCTGTTCCTCTAAAGAGCATAACTACTGCTGATGTCGCAGATGCTCTTTGGTTAATATTTTCTCGTCTGGGATTTCCAGCAGAAATATTATCCGACCATGGTACCCAACTCATATCGGATACCATGTCTCAAATAATGTCGACTCTGAAGATAGAGAGATCGCTGAGTAGTATTTATCATCCTATGTCCAATGGGATGGTGGAACGTTTGAATAGAACTCTGAAAAACCTACTAGGTAAGATAACAGAAGATCATCCTCAGGATTGGGATAGGGTTTTACCCGCGGCTCTCTTTGCATATAGAGAGGTCGCCAACGAACATACAGGATTTTCTCCCTTTGAACTTGTCTTTGGCGCGAAACCGCGAGGTCCTATGTCCTTACTTCATGATCTTATAACTGCTGATAATATTGTCGATGACACAAAATCCTCTTATGAATATGTCATCGCACTTAGACACAAGATTATTGAAGCATGCAAATTGGCAACTGCTTCATCTGAATTTGCGAAACAGAAGGCAAGGGAATTTGCCAATAAAAAGAGATGTTTGCGACAACTTTGTCCAGGTGACAAAGCATTTGTCTTGCTACCTTGTAGGGAAAATAGACTTCTCATTTCTTGGAAAGGTCCGTATGATATAATATCAAAAGTTTCCGATGTTGACTATGTCGTCGATATTGACGGGAAGCGTAAAACCTTCCACATCAACATGCTCACGGAATTCCATGAACGTCCTGATTATTTACAACCTGTTTTCCAGGCAACGGACGATTTTCCAGTCCAACATGGACAGTACTCATCTCTGTCAGTAATACAGGATGAGGAAACGAGTTTCTCGGATGTAAATTTACCTTTTCCACTGATTCCTCTTCACTCTAATGAATCATGGAAAGATGTTGCAATTTCTCCAGAATTATCTCCAGGAGAGCAGAAACAAGTTTCTACTATGTTAGAACAATTTCAGGATGTCCTTACTGACATTCCTGGTCAAACGGATGTCATTCAACATGACATTATTCTTACTGACCATAGTCCTATAAGAGTCAGACCGTATCCTATCCCGATACATTTTCAAGCACAGGTAGAGAAAGAGTTAGATGAGATGATAGAGTTAAAAATTATTGAACCATCCACATCAGCATATTCTTCGCCGATGGTTATAGTACGGAAAAAAGACAATAACATACGTCTTTGCGTGGATTATCGCAAATTGAATCAAGTGACTAAATTCGATGCTGAACCTATGCCTGTACTAGAAGAGCTACTTACGAGACTATCGAATTCTCACTTCTTTTCTAAACTCGATTTGTCTAAGGGATATTGGCAAGTTCCACTATCCGAACACGCCAAACCGTTTACTGCTTTTTCGACGCCTAGGGGTCTATTCCAATGGAATTTCATGCCTTTCGGTCTTATGAACGCCCCTGCTACATTTGTACGCATGATGCGTCGAATCCTATCTCATCGCTCAGATGTCATTGCGTATCTTGATGACATCTGTCTTTTCAGTGATACTTGGAACGATCACTATAATGGTATAAATGAACTATTGTCTATCTTACGCGAGCATAACCTGACAGCGAAACCATCGAAAGCATGTATTGGTTTTAGCGAAATATCTTTTTTAGGACACCGTGTTGGTCATGGGTTCCTAAAAACAGAAGACCATAATACAAGTAAGATACTTAACATTTCTATTCCTAAGACTAAAAAGCAAGTACGAAGTCTCTTAGGTCTAATACAATTTTAGGGACGATTCATCCCGAATCTGTCCTCCATTATGTCACCTCTTTCTTCCTTGCTAAAGAAAGGGTCTCCTAATGTAGTCCATTGGACTCAAGAATGTCAATCCTCTTTGGATAAGGTTAAAACTATGTTTTCTACTTCACCTATCCTAGTATTACCTTCTAAGGATAAGACATTTATTCTTCGTAGTGACGCTTCATCCACCGGGATTGGAGCTGCACTAATGCAAGAGTACTCTGGAACTCTGCATCCTGTGATGTATATTTCTCGGAAATTAAATGCCGCAGAGAAGAATTACTCGGTCCTAGACCGTGAATTATTGGCTATGGTTTGGTCAATCCTTAACCTGCAAAGATTTCTTCTGGGCGCGCATTTCATTGTGGAAACTGACCAGAAAGCTCTTACGGCTATTCAGAGTAAAAATCTGAAGAGCGCGAGATCAACGCGATACGCGATTGCTCTACAGCCATTTCATTTTGCGGTGCGAGCTATCCGTGGGTCAGAAAATGTGATGGCAGATATTTTGTCTAGATGCCCACACGATTCATAACTGTTATACAACTTTGATACAGTTGTTTCTATGTTGAAATGTGTACACATATGTAATATATCATATATTGATTGTAACGCTACTTAGCGGTTCATTGATATGTATTCACCGCTGATCTTTCAATGTTTTTCGTCTTTGATGATCATGATGTTAAGATATCTTAGATGGAATTTATGTATAAACTAATGTGGAAATTGTGTCATTGCTAATATTGTAGTATGCGTTGGTGACACCTCTCTGGAAATATTTATACTTAGAGAAGTACTTTCTCTAAGGTCATAAAACTTATGCTTATCATCTGCGCATTGTTATTGCTGCGTTGTGAGCCTATTGTATGTTGCTCCTAGATGTATTTCAAAAAAAAAATGTACCATTTTTTTTTCCCGAGGGGTGTGGTAATCTGTTGCGTGCATATTTTGACGCACATTTTACAAAAATCGATATGGCTATTTAATATGGGAAAAATATAGACATTCATTTATTTGTGTATGAAAATGCTGTTTATGGTAAAAGCGAGATAATCCATGTTTGATTCACACTTTTGATTATAGGAGTTCCGATGTACTGCTTACAAATGGCGGGGTACGTTTTTCTAGAGCTGGTCCTTTCGTCAGAAAAAAATGTCTTACGAAGTGGTTTCTTCTGAAGGAGATGGTGTCTCTACGATAGTTTGTGTTAGAGACTCTCCTCATGTCAGTATATAGATGATTCGGACTCCAGGTAAACCCAGCTCCTATTTTGATGATCTCTCGTCGGTTAGGCCTAGCTTGACTTGTTGTGCTTCGCTATGCTAGTGTCGTGTTTTGTATCGACGAAGATGACAGATTTTCCTGCAGCGGTTATGGCTACGTGAATTAACCTGATCACCGTAGAGCTGTATGGAAACATTTATGAAATCCTTTATATACCCATTATAAATTAACTCTGGCTTATATTCTCCTTCCTATGAATGAGTGAACGACAACTCAGGGAGACAGCCATGTTGGATTTCGGTCATCATATGTTTTGATCACTGCCAAGAGAACAGATTATTTATCTTATTATCGGACAGTGACAGGGAGATCTCAATCTTGCTAGAAACCCCCTTTCGTGGTTTCATAATATATACTACAAACTATGGACGTCAAGTAACTTTGGTTATTTATCGATCCGCCCTTCACTGACACGTTTAGTCAGATAGGGGGATGTGGCCATAATGTATCATGACATTGAACTTTTGATGTACTGCCCATTATTTCTGAATGTGTCATGACTTCAGATCTGCTATGTATACCTACAAATTGATATGTCAACATACCATGATGTACTCGTATGTCCCAGTGTGTACGTCTGAATAAATTGAGTAAACAAAGATTCCAGCAGTCTGCATTGGTGCCTTGTAGACACAAGTGTATGAGTGGTTATATTGGTCAGCACACGAACAGCACACCATTCGCGTCAATCACACTCTACATTTCTACTTCATACATACACCATCCTGCATCGGTTGAAGTGACCAAGTTTAGGGCCTGCTTCCCCTGGAGCCTTTGCCTTCCCTAACTCAGGACTAGGGTGAGTTACCCATTTACAGCTGGGTAGACTGGAGCATGCCTGATCTCAACAACACACCACTCTTCCTTACAGAGCATCCAGTGTGTGTGTGAAAACAACTTTACAGAGCAGACAGACTGATACTTTACAATGATGAATTAACTTAACTATTTTTTTCAGTAGCGAACAGGGCATAATTCAAATAACTGTTTTATTTCTTTCTGAGGCTATACATATGATACATTCTTGTATAAACAGAGTTATGAAATATCTGATTTCAGTGCCATACTTTGAGGTCCACCAGCTCAAAGTGAAAGTTTACTCGGCTCCAGTGTATGACGGTGTGGGTAAAGACAGGAACAGTTTTTATATGCCGGTGAATCATGGCCATCAGGCGGTGCCCGTATGTGGTGATGTCAAGATTGAATTTTTTAATAAGTCAAAAATTAACAAAAAGGTATGTTGTCACACACAATGGTGGCTTTTACTTAAACTCTGAAACTCTCATTTTTATTTTGGTTTTGTTTTTTGCTGTATCATCATTTTCCTTTTTGCTTCGAACTGGTCCCTTTCTTGGAAATCTGCACCAAGCATTTACATTCTTCTGCAGTGGTGGATTATGTAACAGTTTGTTTTACATGATGCGGTTGCCAGCCTCATGCACAACCCCATGTTAGTCAGCCTGTATGACATGCCTGAGGGTGCAGTAGTCCTGTTCTTCCTTTGTCTCATCAGAGACCTCTGGAACCACACGATTTTTGCTGTTTACTTGTGCCTTTTTAAGTGTCATAGAGAGAAGCAGTTTTACTCGGAGATTGTACTTGGCGGATTGCTTGATTTTAAGGTAATTATCTTCAGCAAGTGCATTGATGCAGAATGTGAGCAATCAAGTCTCTCTTCAAATCTCAGTCCTTGATGGTCTGCATTGTTTCTGTTGACTTCTTCCCAATCCTGTGTGTCAGCTGCCCGTTGTGTTTTCTCTTTATATTTTTCTTGTTGTTATAATGTTTGCAAGTGTTTCCCTTCTTGTCACTTGTCAGATGAAGGCCCGTGATCACACACTTCCTTGCACCTTGTCTCTCTTTTACTTTAGCTCTCTCCAGGTGTATCCTTCATTTCTATCATAGTGTTTCTCTTCCATGTTTTTACTTGCTCACAGATGGCTGTGATTTCCCTTATAGCAGTGGTAGGCAACCCAGGAACTGTGGAATCTGCTTCAGAAACACTGAACTCTCTAAAGATCTGCCTTAATAAAATCATGTTTGCAGAGTTAGGTAAGAAAATCAACATCAGTTTTAGAATGATCAGAAATGCTGAACTCCAAAGATCTACCTTAATAAAACCATGTCTGCAGAGTTAGGTAGAAAATCAACATCAGTTTTTGAATGATCAGATTTAAAATATCTCTCAACATTAACTCTCTTTATAAATGTAATGGCTACCTTGAACAGACAACTCCATACATATTTCTTGTTCACTTTAGTAAAAAAAAAAAAATCATGATAACCATTAACAATGACAATGATAGGATTCTTGCATTTTGTTTGTATGCACTCTGGCAGATTTTCAGATACAAATTTAATTTATACATTTTACATGCAGGCGCGCGTACAAAACTTGTCACCTAACAAAATAATTATGAAATGAACATAATACACAAGACTGGAAGAGTGAAAGAACACTGGAAATACGCTCAATACAAAGACATCCTGGGGCAGCAACATTCTGCCTACTTATAAGTTCAAACAATGCAGCTTGTATCTCAGCCAGTGCCATTAATAATTCATACTAAATGATACTGAACATCAGTGGAAGATCAATAAACAACCTTAGATATGTGGATGATATAGTTTTGTTTGCTGAAAGTGAACAGGAGTTGCAAGAGCTAGTGAAGCAAGTAAACAGCATAAGTCATGATTACGGATTGGACATTAACATTAAGAAAACTAAAACTATTATAATTAGTAAAGCAGGCAATAAGCCAATGTTAAAGATAAGAATAAATGTGGAAAATCCGGAATAAGTCAAGTTTCTCATATCTTGGTCATATAATAACAGAAGATGACAGATGTGAAAGAGAAATCAAAAAAAGAATAGGAATGGCCAAAGCTGCATTCAACAACATGAGACAGATACTAACATCTAAACAACATGAGACAGATACTAACATCTAAACAACTAACTCACAAATTCAGACTGAGAATCATAAAATACTGTATATATTCTTCATTACTGTATGGCTTTAAAACATGGACAGTGAACAAAGTAATTAGAAGAAAGAAATGAGGCCTCTGAGATGTGGGTATATAGAAGAATGGGGCACGTTTCATGGAAAGAGAAGAAAGCAAATAAAGAGGTCCTGGAAAACCTTTGAATGAAAAGAGAATTCACGAAGGAGATCAAAATTCACGAACATATTTTGGCCATGTAAAAAGACATTAACACCTTACCATAATAGAAGGCAGAGTTGAAGGCAGATATGCAAGGGGAAGACAGCACTATAAGTGGGAAGATAACATCAAGAGATGGACAGGAAAGATTCAATCTGAGTGCACCATCAGGACAAGAGACAGAAGACCTTGGAGATTCATTGCAGCCGACCTTAGATGTAAAATGGCACCTGATGATGATGATGATGATTACAAGTTATGTTTGTGTTAAATTTCTTGTAATATTAAACTTCAAAAGAAATTTCTTTCACACTTATTCATTCAATACCCTTCAGCTCCCCAAGGAGCATAGGCGTCCCAACAAGTTTGTGCCTTGTCCTTCTGTCCTGTGCCTTGTCCTTCTGTCCTGTGTCTTGTCCTTCTGTCCTGTGCCTTGTCCTCCTGTCCTGTGCCTTGTCCTTCTGTCCTGTGTCTTGTCCTTCTGTCCTGTGCCTTGTCCTTCTGTCCTGTGCCTTGTCCTTCTGTCCTGTGTCTTGTCCTTCTGTCCTGTGCCTTGTCCTTCTGTCCTGTGCCTTGTCCTTCTGTCCTGTGCCTTGTCCTTCTGTCCTGTGTCTTGTCCTTCTGTCCTGTGCCTTGTCCTTCTGTCCTGTGCCTTGTCCTCCTGTCCTGTGCCATGTCCTCCTGTCCTGTGCCTTGTCCTCCTGTCCTGTGCCTTGTCCTCCTGTCCTGTGCCATGTCCTCCTGTCCTGTGCCTTGTCCTTCTGTCCTGTGCCTTGTCCTCCTGTCCTGTGCCATGTCCTCCTGTCCTGTGCCTTGTTCTCCTGTCCTGTGCCTTGTCCTCCTGTCCTGTGCCTTGTCCTTCTGTCCTGTGCCTTGTCCTTCTGTCCTGTGCCTTGTCCTTCTGTCCTGTGCCTTGTCCTTCTGTCCTGTGTCTTGTCCTCCTGTCCTGTGCCTTGTCCTCCTGTCCTGTGCCTTGTCCTTCTGTCCTGTGTCTTGTCCTTCTGTCCTGTGCCTTGTCCTTCTGTCCTGTGCCTTGTCCTTCTGTCCTGTGCCTTGTCCTTCTGTCCTGTGCCTTGTCCTCATGTCCTGTGCCATGTCCTCCTGTCCTGTGCCATGTCCTCCTGTCCTGTGCCTTGTCCTTCTGTCCTGTGCCTTGTCCTTCTGTCCTGTGCCTTGTCCTTCTGTCCTGTGTCTTGTCCTTCTGTCCTGTGCCTTGTCCTTCTGTCCTGTGCCTTGTCCTTCTGTCCTGTGCCTTGTCCTTCTGTCCTGTGCCTTGTCCTTCTGTCCTGTGCCTTGTCCTCCTGTCCTGTGCCTTGTCCTCCTGTCCTGTGCCATGTCCTCCTGTCCTGTGCCATGTCCTCCTGTCCTGTGCCATGTCCTCCTGTCCTGTGCCTTGTCCTCCTGTCCTGTGCCTTGTCCTCCTGTCCTGTGCCATGTCCTCCTGTCCTGTGCCTTGTCCTCCTGTCCTGTGCCTTGTCCTCCTGTCCTGTGCCTTGTCCTCCTGTCCTGTGCCTTGTCCTCCTGTCCTGTGCCTTGTCCTCCTGTCCTGTGCCTTGTCCTCCTGTCCTGTGGCTTGTCCTCCTGTCCTGTGCCTTGTCCTCCTGTCCTGTGCCTTGTCCTCCTGTCCTGTGGCTTGTCCTCCTGTCCTGTGCCATCCACTCAAGACCTTTCCATGTCTTCTTAATCCCTTTCATTTCTGTCTCAAGTTCTCCATGTATTTTTTGGTATCCTCCCACCACTCTTACCCAGGGGATTGCAGAACAAGGACTGCCTTGTAATCCTATCAGTAGCTTTTCTCATTGTGTTGTCTTATTGATTGCCAGTGTCTTCTCATCTATTGTTCCACTGGCAGATGTTGGTTCTTGTCATCAATTCCACATTGATGATCTTTACATACCATGTTAGTCTTTCACTTCTATGCAAGACTGCAATGCAGGCAGCATAAATATTGTGGAATGATTAGAGTGCCTGCTTTTCATAGCAAAATAACCATGTTCAAAGTTTGGTAGCATTATGCTGCAATCTAACCAGCTGTAAGTGGGTACCTGCTCTTGAGTTAAAGATGACAAATGAAATGAGGAAGGGAGCCGGTCAACCCACAACATAAATCTGAGACCTAATATAGTGACATCACTAACATTTCACTACCCTATGTGACTGCTTTAATCTTTATATATGTTGTGTAAATATATTATATTTTTTATGTGAGCTGATTGGGTGGTGTTGTGATCACAATATTATCTCATTCAATTCAGGAAAAGATGTTCCACTTCTGGTTTAATACATTTTTTGTTACTGACTGGGAGAGTTTGCATCAGAATGGTGTGGCTGGCTCTGAGAAAAGTGAAGACAATGAAATTCTGTCTCTCACGTTGTCAAAAATGGAGTTGGATAGAGCCAACAAAGACAAAGCTCATAAGCTTTTCAGTCCAAATTTTAAGGTAAATTGACTGTTACTTCAGAGCTATTATTCCTTTCTCTGACTGTGTACCATTTAACTTTTTTCAGAGTATAGTTTTTTTTTTAATTTTTAGCATGTATTTTTTCTCTCTCTGGCTCTATCCATATGATTTCCTTTATCTTTTTATCATCTGTGAAGGTTTTCCCCCATGTGTAACATTGCATTTTCATTTTTTTACTGTTTCCTAACATATTTCATTTTTCACACAAGACTTACTACTAAATTATGCTTTAATAAATTCAGCATATGCATGCTTTCAGCATTTGTATACCCATGAACTTGAGGTGTTTAAAATTGTGTATGTGCATGAACAGAAACCGCTTATAATCTTGGATATCCATAAATTCAAGAAGCTTGAAATCTTGCTTACCTATGAACCCAAGCAATCTTGTATACCTTTGAACTTAAGCTGGTTAAAATTGTGTATACCTAGGAACTCAAATTGTTTAAAATCTTTTACAGTTATGAACTCAGGCTGTTCAGAGTCTAGTATATCCATAACATTCAAGCTGTTTGAAATCTTTTATGCCCATGAACTCTTACTTACTTAGTCGTTCCCCTTCTACCGTGAGGTGTAGAGGTTTGGAAGAGAGAGCGCCAGACTATCCTATCGGCTGTCTTCCTCCTGGCCTGGTTCCATTCTAGTCCTCAGTCCTTCAAAGATTGTCTAATGTTGTCCTCCCAGCGGACTCTGTGTCATCCTGGGGGTCTGGATCCCTGGCTCTTTGTTTCCCATGCTTGTCGTGGTAGCTGATCTTCTCCCATTCTGCAGACATGGCCAAACCATCTTAGTTGGGACTGTTCTACTTGGGTCTGCAGGGGGTGGGATTTTAGGCCTTGACGTATCGTCTGGTTGCGGACCATGTCTCTTCTTGTTACTTCAACCACCTTCCTCAGATACCTCATTTCTGAGGTTTGGATCTGGCTTTTATGGGTTGTAGTCATTGCCCATGACTCGCATCCATATGTCAAGACTGGGACATAGGTGGAGCGGTATACAGCCATCTTCGTTTTCTTACCAACCTCTCTCTTGCTGAGGAATCCTCGATTTATGGCCTGAAAAAGTCTCCCAGCTGCTGCTTTTCGAGTGGCCAACTCTTCTTTGATGCCTCCCTTTCGGTCTATAATAGTTCCAAGATATTTAAAGTGGTCGACCTGCTCCAGGACCTGTTCTCCCAGCTTAATCTGATGTCTTCTTTCTTCTCGTGATATCACCTTGGATTTTGTTTTAGAGCTACTTATGACCATCCCTCTCTTCTCCAGCTCTTCCTTCCAGACTTGCAGGTTGGATTGGAGATGTGCCTTTGATTTAGCAATCAGGGCAACATCATCAGCAAATGCCAGCACTGAAATACATACCTGTCTCATCTTCCAGTACCCCACTGAATACTTTCTTGTTCTCTCCTTACATGACTTGATAACATCGTCCATGAGGAGTATGAAAAGATAAGGTGACAGGATATCACCTTGTCTTACACCAGTGGTGGTCCTGAACTCTTCTGACTTATGGTTTGCTGTCCTCACATTATTCCTGCAAGACTTGTAGAAGCTCTGTATAGCATGAATCAGAGGTGCTGGAATGTTCTTCCTTGCCAAACAGTCCCAAAGTTTGCTCTAGGGGACCCTGTCAAATGCCTTTTCCAGATCTATGAAACAAAGATGGATCTCACTCTTATACTCAAGGGCCTTTTCACTCAGCTGTCTGAGTGTGAAGATTGGGTCTTGAGTACTTCGGTTTGCTCGGAATCCGCACTGGACCTCATCCAATTGTGGCTCAGCTAGGCGTCGGAGTCTCTGCTCTAGGATTCTAGAGTAGATTTTACCAGGGACACTGAGAAGGGATATGCCTCTATGGTTTCCACATTGTCGATTGTCACCCTTTTTGAAAATTGGTGTTATGATGGCAATCTCCCAGTCCTTTGGTATGGTCTTGCTGCACCACGTTGCCTGTAGGACCCTTAAGAGTAATAGGTCGCCTGATGTTCCCATGTACTTAACCATTTCTGGTGTTGTACCATCATGCCCTGCTGCTTTGCCCATCTTGATTTTCTCCAGTGCTGCCTTCATTTCTTCCATCTTTATGTCATCTTCATCACCATTTGTTTCTTCTTCTGTGCTAGTGGTTATCATTTCTGATGCTTGACCTTGCTCACTATCAAGGAGTTCTGAGAAATATTCTTTCCATCTTTCCATTACTTCCTTCGGGGCAGTAAGCAATTTGCCTTGCTTGTCCTTTATAAATTTGAGAGGGCATTGTTTTTCCTTCCTCATGTTCTTTAGGGTCTTATAGAACAATTTCTGGTTTTCTTGCGCATCTTTTTCTAGCTTTTCTCCAAATTCTTCCCAGGACTTCGGTTTTGCTGCTAGCATCTTGTTCTTTGCTTCTGTTCTGAGTATCACATATTCTCTATTTGTCCTGCTGTGATTTTAGCTCCTAAGTATTGTTTCCATGCTATTTTATTCTCTCTTATTTTCTCTTTGACTTTGTCCACCAAGGTGTCCTCTTTCTCTTGTTCCCAAGTTGGACTTCACCACATGCTTCTGCCCATGAACTCAAGCTGTTTAAAATGTTATAAACCCATGAATTGAGACTTTAAAAAATCTTATATACCCATGAACTCAAGCTGTTTAAAATGTCATAAACCCATGAATTCAGACTTTAAAAAAAAATTACATTCCCATGAACTCGTCAAGCTGTTTAAAATGTTATAAACCCATGAATTGAGACTTTTAAAAATCTTATATACCCATGAACTCAATTGTTTAATATCTTGTTATTTGTAAAAATATTGCTGCATTTGTATCATTAATGGACATTAGCTTTCCCCATTTCAACTGATGCATATCAATTTCATTGTTAATTTTGTTAATTCCTTATGTTTCTCATACTTATGTTTTAGGTAAAGGTCTTCTTCTCACCCATGCATGAAAGCAGCAGCAATCTAGAGAGAAGTAAAAGTGCTGATGATGTGACGAATGACAGGTGTTCAGTGCACCCAGAAAGATGTGCTTCTTATTAGTTAAAATAGTAGTTCCCCTTTTGTTTGATAAGTAGATAGGGCATTGAGTGTAAGATAATTCGTGAAGAAGTGAGCTCGATTCAGGTAGGGTGTCCCATGAATTGGATGGGACAGACAGAGGGAGAGCGCATCAAGAGTGTGTTAATATGCAGTTCGAGTCTGGCTTTCAGTGGAAAGACCTGATAGAGGAAAAGCTCAGTTGAGTTTTCCTTGGCCTGGTTTTGTGTAGAATGGTTTGAGACTGCTACCAAAGCATTTTTGTGGGAATAGAAATTCAGAGTTTTACACGGGATGTTAGAGAGCAGAGTTTTATTCAGGGAACAAAGTGTTGGTATTATCTTCCAGTAGATGGAGAAGTTTTCAAGACTTACAAGGTACATTATACATCTTTTATGAACTTTAGGCATCATTGAAGAGTTAGTCTTGGAACCAAAGATAAGATTCCTGGGGTTGTCTGGTCATATCAACAAATGATAATTCCAAGCATCAATCAACCTACAGTTATTCAGAACAAGCAGTATAAATGAGAATATAGACAGTTGAATAATGAGATTCGAGTACAAGAAATAACATAATAAGATTTCAAGTCAGAGGGAGACCTAAGACGTTTATAGCAGCCATGAGAGAATTGAATTACTTCTTGTATGTACAATGATGTCCACACTTACTTGTACTGTACAGAAATGAATGTCATCAAGAAAGAACATGAAAGCCATTGCACAGCAGCAGGCGCTTTCTTCTGGAGGTATGCAAACTAACTGTTTCTCTGCATGGTTTTGCCAGAAAATTTTGATGTGCACCAAGAAAAAGACTATACAAAGATAAGAGAAAGTCAGAGAGTGAAGACAGTCTGACATTTTTTAGGAGATTGAAGAATTCTTTAAGTCACACAGCATTTTATGAGGATCTTTTATTCCTTTGAAAGCCAAACGTTTCATTCTGCTCGTGTGCAGAAAATTTTCAGGGAACCTATGGCCTAAAAAAAATAGTTTTCTCTCATGGAATTACATTTTCCTTCCGTTTCAGATTCATGAAATGTAAAGCTACTGAAGTTACTAAGCATCTTAAGTTTGCAATTTTTTTTATTCACAGCTGAGTTGATGTCATACTGGTGATATTGTTGATACATTAATGACTTTCATTGTTTAGGGTATTCATAGCAATGATCAAGTGCACACTTAATTGGCCGTGGGTTGTCTTCCACAGAGAGAAGCCTAAAATCAAACACACAGTCAACATTAGGCTATTCTTATGTAACAGAATAGATCACAAAATTATTAAATCCATGTTTTTTTTTGTTTTTTTTATTTAAATATATGTACAATAATTCAGTTTTATTTTATAAACATCGTTAAAGTGTTATCAGGATACTTCTTCACATAATCATCTATATTTTTTATTGATTATCTTTATATACATACATACACACGTATATATATATATATATATACATATATATATATATTGTTGAGGTGTATTTATTAAAGGCTGTTATCGTAATGCCACTGGCACCTGGTCATGTAGACATCAACTATTCAAGCCATCGTCTGCATTGAACCATTTACCATTGGTCATTGACACATAGTTCTCACTGTAACTATTTCCTAGTGCCAGTGGACGTCAGTGGGATTCGAAACTTTGGACCACAGTAAACAAGTAGCAGAAAGCTTCTATTATGATGTTGACATTTCAAGTAACTGTGCTATATCTAAATACTTATAACTCTTCAGACTGCTGCACTACTGTTACAGCAGCTTTTGGGAGGTAGAGGTTGTCCCATAGCAAAAACTGCTATAGGGGAGTGAAGTGTTATAGACTTCACCATACTAGGACCAGCTTTTTATGAGGTGGGGTGTGTTGAGAACCTAGTTTTAGATTAATTTCAAAGCTAGGGGGAGATTCCAGGACATTTCAGTGATGATATAGCGATTAGGTTCACAACCATTAAATGAAGATGATCCAAATACATGTCTGTTAACGAACGTTATGAACCATAATGGCATGCAGTAGGTGATACCTGGTTTTCAATAATACTTCTGGCCTTCATATCAAAGCATGCTATCCAAATACAATTACTGTCGAACATCCATTTATGACAATAATGCTATAGCAATACTCGTGGTGAAGCCAGATTCCATCAAAATGCCAAAACTCTTTTTCATGAGTTAGCGAAGGTAAAGGCAGCGAGGAAGGGTACAGGCGCACCCCCCACCTCTTAAAGCTGGACCTAATACAGGGAAATTTCTAACATTTCACTCTGTTATGGGAGTATCCATTATGGGACTACTTTGACTTTTTTTACCTTTACCTGTTAGAGAGCTTATGCTGTTGCACTTTAACAATGTTTTTGTGTGTTTTAATACTGTCATATCTGTAAAGATTCAGATGTCTATGGACATGAATGAATAATTTCTTCCTGTTAAGAATATTAGCTGGAATCAGCAGACATTTTGTTGTGAGTATACTTTACAGACCCTGTTAAACTAGTAAGGAAATATTTCACTTTATAAACATATTTAATAGTTTTTATTTCTGATAATTTAATTCGTAATTTAATTAAATAATAGTACTCAGAGTAAATTATTGTCATTAGAAATGTTGACTTTTTATATATACCGTTGCACATCCATTTTCACCTATTTTCTGTGAGAAGTACACTTTGGTGGCAAAAAATACACTTTGATATCACTAGAGCACAATTTATTACATCTTAGGGTAACCAGGCCTGCTGTTATTGTGTGTTTTGGCAAATGTAAACAGGCAAAGGTTTTTGTTTGGGATCTGTCCTAATGAATTTATATTTAAAAAAAATAAAAAATTAGAGATCACTCTTTTCCCATATGTTTACTTACTTACTTAGTCATTCCTCTTCTACTGCGAGGTGTAGAGGTTTGGAAGAGAGAGTGCCATACTATCCTATTGGCTGTCTTCCTCCTGGCCTGGTTCCATTATAGTCCTCGGTACTTCAGAGATTATCTAATGTTGTCCTTCCAGCGGACTATGGGTCGTCCTGGAGGTCTGGATCCCTGGCTCTTAGCCTCCCATACCTGACGTGGCAGCTGATCTTCTCCCTTTCTGCAGACATGGCCAAATCATCGTAGTAGGGACTGTTTTACTTTGGTCTGCAGGGGTTGGGTTTTTAGGCATTGACATATCATCTGGTTGCGGACCATGTCTCCCCATATGTTTGTATTTTTATTATTTATTACTGTGTTGTATATAATTTCTAAAAAATAATGATGTGAATTTAAGGCTAAATGATTTTGCACATTGTGTTCTTTTGTGATAATAGTTTTTTAGTTCATGAAATAAAGTGATAAATTCTGTTATTTAAAAAAATAAAATGTAAGATATATACAGGGGCAGACTGAATAGTCTGGCAGTTTGGTAGTGCCAGAGGGCTCACAGCAGTAGGGGATTTACTCTCCCCTATCCTCCATCTAGCTTAATCAACTGGATGAGTGATTAGGGGCCAATGATCCTTATTGCCTGGTGGCCCAGATTGCAGTCAGTCCACTCCAGGATATATATATATATATATATATATATATATATATATATATCTATATATATATATATATATATATATATATATATATATATATATATATATAATCCCAACTTAATCTGTCAGTACATTACGCTAAGGGAAGCAACTTTGGTTGAAAGTTTAATATTAATTGTATAGTTTCCCTTATATGTACTCTCCCGAAAATAGTAACACTTACCACCAAAGAAGAATGCGCAAATGAAGGTGTGCACAAAAATAGTTATAGGATGTGTGATCACATATACACAAATTGGTATCTTCGTATACTGTGGTGATGCACAGTGGTTTTTTTTAATACTTTTGTTGCTGTTAGGTATTAGTGCTTTTGAATTTAATTCCCATCTTATGACGAGCTTTTACACTAGTGTGTGTGTATATATATATATATATATATATATATATATATATATATATATATATATATATATATATATACGAGGGGCGTTCAGAAAGTAATGCACCACATCGTTTTTCTCAGCTAATAATGAAGATAGAAGCATGAAATTTTGCATACTTCAAATATGGCATGTGCCAATTGTGTGCACCAAATTGCACCGCAACCCGCCAAATAATACGGCTGCCCTAAACCGTTGAAATGGAGCGTGTTAGCAACTTGCGTTATAAGCAGCGAATTCTGATAGAATTTCTTGTTGCAGAGAAGGAAACTGTTGTGAACATTCACAAGCATCTATGTGATGTGTATGGAAGTTTTGCAGTCGACAGGAGTACAGTCAGTCGCTGGGTTCAGAGAATCAAAGAATCAGGAAGTGGAGATACGGAGCTGCTTGATCGGCCGCGCTGTGGTCGTCCTGCCACAGCCACCAACGCAGAAATGTTGAAATTCTTCTTCCTTCCTTGTTTGTCCTGAAAAGGACGTAGGTTGCGTTGTGTCTGTTTACGCCGTAGCTGTGATATCTGCACCTTTCGGTCGACACATCCGACTTCAGCACGGCAGTTTTTGGGACCGGGTTTGCCTTCCCTCTGCGATCCCTACTCGCTCAGCCGGACTGCAGTGATGCAGACTGTTTCCAGGACCACGTGGAGGTGGAGTAGGGTCTTAGTCAGCTCTGGTTCGCTGACTCTGATGCAAGCAGTCAAGCTATGGGTCGCTGACTGCATTCTCTATTGCTGCATCTTTGGGTCCCGAAATGTTGAAATGCGCTGAGGGCATAATTCTTACTGATAGGCGAATCACTACTCAACAATTGGCCTTACAGCCATCAATCAGCATTGGTAGTGCAAATGCAGTTATAAAAACTATCGGATTTTCTAAGGTTTGCGCAAGATGGGTTCCTCGAAGTCTCACAAATGACCACCGTTTGCAAAGGAAAGCAATTTCTTCTGAATTGTTGGAGCGTTTCAATGCTGATGGAGAGAACTTTTTGGCTAAGATCGTTACAGGTGACGAAACCTGGGCACATTATTTTGAACCTGAGACAAAAAGACAGTCAATGGAGTGGCATCATCCGAAATCACCACGAAGAAAGAAATTCAAGACAATTCCTTCAGCTGGAAAGGTCATGATCACTGTCTTTTGGGACATTGAAGGTGTGATTCTTGTGGACGTTATGCCAAGAGGAGAGACAATCAATTCGCAAGCTTACATTAAGACATTGAAAAAACTCAACGTTTTCGCAGAGTTCGGCCGCACAAGAATCCAGCAGACCTGCTTCTCCTTCACGACAATGCACGACCTCACACAAGTCTGGCTACACGGGAAGCAATCACCAAATTGGGTTGGACTGTACTACCCCATCCACCCTATAGTCCCGATTTGGCACCCTCTGATTTTCATCTATTTGGTCCACTTAAAGATGCACTCCATGGGACAAGGTTTGAAGATAATGAAGAAGTGATTCATGCAGCGAAGAAATGGCTACATGATCAAGACAAAATCTGGTACGGGCTAGGAATACATGCACTTGTTTTGCACTGGCATAAAGCCGTACAAGTTGATGGGGATTATGTTGAATAATACCGATGTTTACATGACATATCCATGTATATTGTATATAAATTTCATGCTTTTTGAATAAACTGCTCCTGAGAAAAACGATGTGGTGCATTACTTTCTGAACGCCCCTCGTATATATACATGCACACATAATTAGTGTATTTCATTACCTGGTATACAATATGGAAAACATGAGTGGGAGTGATGTTGCCAGTAAGCTGTTGGCACAGTTGTATATATAATGTACAGGGTGATTGAAAAGTCTCTCCCTTATTTTAAATTATTATTCCTTCACTCATATCCATATATATATACTGTTCAAAAAAAGAAACGCAACTTTTTTGGTGTTACTTTTATAAAAGATATTCGCTGATTGGACATCAGTCAACCTATCGACTGTGTCCACCTGGTCATTAACTTCTCGTGGTTACCTGAATTGTTCTCACCTGATGATTCATGAGGTCATGAAAGAGGTCAAAGTCAAAACAACATTTTTGACAATAACTCGTGACAGGTTCATGAGAATCCTGTGAAACTTACTGAACACAAAACTCTCTGACCGTATTATTGAATGCTTATAAAAGATTGACGCTCCTCGAATAAATTCAGTTGAAAATTCAATGCGCAAGTATGGCTCATCTCCCTACAGAACAACGACTCATCATCATTGGACGTTTACAGACTGGACAGTCACAAAGTGTAGTGGCCAGACAATTTAATGTGGTTAGAAGCACCATTAGTTGCCTTTGGAGACGATTTCAAGAAACTGGCTCAGTGGCAGACCCAGAGTCACAACTCCTGCCGAAGACCGCTTCATACGGCTGCGTCACCTCAGGAATCTGCTTGCATCTGCGTCCTCCACAGTCCAGTCAATGTCAGTAGCTCGTCGAATTTCAGATCAAACGGTCAGGAACCGGCTGCACGACTCTGGTCTTTGGGCTAGAAGACCCTACAGAGGTCCTGTTCTTACGGACCGGCATAGCCAGAACCGACTGCAGTGGGCGAACCAGCATCGTCTTTGGACCGTTGGGAATGACTGGAGACGGGTTTGGTTTAGTGATGAATCATTTTTTGTGCTCCAGCGACACGATAGACAGAGAAGAGTTTACCGCAGAGTCCATGAGCGCTACGCCCAGAACAGCGTTGATGAGGCTCCTCCACATGGTGGTGGAGGTGTACTGATGTGGGGGGCGATCAACTTCATGGGAAGAAGTGACCTGGTGCAAATTGAAGGATGCCTGAATGCCCAACGATACGTCGCTGAAATTCTTCGTCCTCACGTCCTTCCACTTCTGGCTGCACGAGGGTCAATTTTTCAGCAGGATAACGCTCGACCTCATGTGGCACAACTCACCACCCAGTTCCTCGCTGAAACAACGTCTAGACCATTCCGTGGCCAGCCATATCATCAGACATGAACCCTATAGAACACTTATGGGATGAACTCGACAAACAACTCCGCCAGCGAGACGTGGCTCCAACCAATCTCCGACAGTTGTCTCTTGCACTGCGGGAAGAGTGGGCAGCCATCCCACAACAACAGATCCAACGGCTAATCGGATCCATGTCAAGGAGATGTCGTTCTCTGATAGAGGCTAGAGGAGGCCATACACCTTACTGAAATGGAGGCCTCAGTCGCAAAGAATAAAAGTCCAAACCAAATTTAATGAACATCATTTCATTGTTAAAGTCTGAAAGTTTCTTCGTGCCAAGATTGAAACATTAATTCCGTAAAATAAAATTTTGGTACAAGTTTGAAATTTGGTGTCCATTACCACTGCAATAATGTTGCGTTTGTTTTTTTGAACAGTATATATATATATATATATATATATATATATATATATATATATATATATATATATATATATATATATATATATATATATATATATATATATATATATATATATATATATATATATATAATAGAAAAACTATACAGAGCGATACGACAGGAGGCAATCTGATAATCAGAAGTGGTCCCCCCCGTCGATCAAGTGTTTCGGCCACTTAATCTCCTTTACACTTGGGTCATGACTCCCAAGAGTCAGCCTCCTTTTGTATTGTGCAGAGAATTGACCCACTCCACCTTGGTTGCAGCTTTCAAATTCACTCCTATTTTCTGTCAGCTGGAGGCAATTGTGAAAGTAACTCCTATGTTACGGTTTGAAGTGGCTGAGAGGTATGGCGTCTGCCTCAGTTCTAGAGGTACTGGGTTGAATTCCCAGTTGAGGGAATATCGTTTATGGAAATTGTTTTTCAGATCCAGTGGTCCTAATGATGTCATACTCCCCCCTGGTCTCCTGGGCCAGTGAGATCGGATGCCTAACCTCGGATAAGGGCGAAAAAATAGGAGGTCCTGTGTGCAAGTTGCGCACGTTAAAAATCCCACTGCAGTTGGAAATCGTAAAGAGTAAGCCTATCAAGCCGCTGCCCTGGCAAAATTTAAAAATTAGAAACCTACCCACTACAAAAATGTTTATAGAATGTGTGATTCCTATATACACACATTGGGAAACTCGCCGGTGCTATGGAGTCCACGCACTGTGCTGTGATCCTCCTTGTGTGATCTAAGGGAGGAGAACAGAGCACTCATGGAGTAGTCCGTGTGCAATGAAGATAGTCCTTAAAACCAAACCAAACCACACTCCTATGTTGAAAACAAATTACTGTCCGGAGTTCCAAAGCCCATTGTGGATGTTCCACAGCCAACACGATGCCTTTTCCACATTTTTGCTGAGCCTCTTAAGCGCCCTTGTTCTTTGACTGTCCCCTCAACCCTAACAGTTTCAGTAGATCATACATTGAGGTCGCCACGAGACCTCTTGCACTCACCTCAACAGCCATGACCCTTACAGTGAACCCATCGTGTCTCAAGTCCATGGCCAGATCATTATACTTGGCCACTTTGAACGAGTGTTGCTCATCCAATCTGGATTAAAATGGCATGGTCAACTCAGTCATTATAATCTGGTGCGATGATGAAGAATGCAGCACTATATCTGGCCGTCTTGAGTTCTTCTGATACTCTCTTATATATATATATATATATATATATATACGAGGGGAAGTCAGTAAGTAGGTTATAAACTGATATGGGGAAGCTGAAAATGGTATTTGGTAGTTTCTAAAGGTGTCATTAGGTGACAGTATCATCTAGCTTTATGATTAGCTTATGTGGCAGACTGCTAGGTGTCGCATGCGCAGAGCAGATAAAAATGGCGACCGTGCTCGTGGAGTGTACAAACGAAGAACAGCGCGCTGTTGTGCGGTTTTTGGGGCAAAAGGACTTCCTGCAAAGGATATTCATAAGGAAATGTTTCCTGTTTACGGTGTGAAGTGTTTGTCGCTACAAGCGGTACATAACTGGGTCGATAAATTCTCTCAAGGATGCTGAAAAATTGTTGATGAGGACCGGAAAGTGTGCTCAAGGTGGGTGCCCAGACAACTGACTGAGGAACACAAAATGAACCGAATGGGACTGTCCTTGGAACATCTGTCTCGGTACGCAGTTGAAGGAGAAGACATGCTGAACAGGATTGTTACTGGGGATGAATCATGGGTGCATCACTACCAACCTGAATCAATGCGTAATTCAACGCAATGGAAACATCCTTGTTCACCTTCAGCCAAGAAATTCAAGGTTTCGCCATCAGCAGGGAAGGTTATGCTTAGGTGTTTTGGGATTCTCACGGAGTGCTGTTAGCCCATTTCCAGAAGAAAGGAGAAAATGCGAATGCTGCATCGTAATGTGAAGTTCTGTTGATGCTTTGGGATGCAATTCGAAGAAAACGCCCAGGCCTACTGACTAGAGGAGTACTGCTCCATCATGACAAGCCAGACCATATACAGCTCGATTAACCCAGGAGAAAATTGAACAACTAGGGTGGCAAATTCTTGAACATCCGCCTTACAGTCCTGACTTAGCCCAGAGTGATTTTCACCTGTTTGGTCCACTAAAAGCTCACCTTGGCGGTAAACTTTTCGTGAGTGATGCAGAGTGTGAACGTGAGGTGTGAATGTGGCTGAGACAGCAGAGCACGCACTTCAACGCTGCAGGTTTCGAAGCACTATTACAGCGATGGGATAAGTGTATCAATGTTGGTGGAGATTATGTTGAGAAATAAAGGGGAAATGTAAGTGCAATAATACATCGTGTTCAAGTTCGTATCTCATTTTTTTTTCTTCTTTCAATAACCATTTGTAACTTACTTACGACTTCCCCTCGTATATATATATATATATATATATATATATATATATATATATATGTATATATATATATATATATATATATATATATATATATATATATATATATATATATGTATATATATGTATCTAGAGAGAGAGAGAGATTTATTAAAAAAACAAACATAAAAATATAGAGAATTAACTGCCATTTTATTACATAAAATGCTATGTCACATTAACATTATAGCCGAACGTGAGATGTGGTCTGTTCAGCACATGATGTCATCGCCGTTTTTACTGTCTCTGGAACTTCAGTTTATTGGCCACTTTAGATTTGATTTATATTTTGTTTCTGAAAATTAAAGACATTAAAAAAAATTCTTTAGTTAAATGGCAGTTATTGCTCATTATTTCGGCATTTGTTTCATGCATATCCAGTAGATAAAATTGAGGATATAAACATTTTAAAATAGGCAGTGGCTTTTCGGTCACCTTGTGCAACTAAACAATGCTGTAACCCATCAGGAGAAGAAGATGGAGTTTTTATCCATTAATTAAACCAAAAAAGTTTGCAGTTGTAGTTTATTTCTCATTTTAACCTCCTACTGTGATGTTGGATGAGTAACTGCCATTTTGCTGAAAGTATTAAAACAGTAGCTAACTCATTTATGGTCCCCATTGTGTTACGTACATCCAAAAGGGGAGCAAAGAAGAGTGACACTGTATGCTACCAAGCATGTCATAGAAGGCAAATAAGAAGGGTTGAGCATGGGATCAGCTACCTCATCCGGTAAAAGCTAAAGCCACTAAAACATCAGTTAGAAACATGAGCAAGTTAATACAGCAGGTAATTTAAGTAATTAGCCAACCAGGTCAGAAGGAGGCCCTCCAGTAGTGAGGTTCATTGATGCAGTACACAGAAAGCAGAAGGAAGTCTTTACTCCTGACTCACCTTTCACATATTGGTGAAACTGGCAGACTTTTGGCAGATAGATTCCATGAGCACCTAAATACCAATTATTATAGGAAACCTAAACCTGTGGCTCTTCATTGTTAATAGTCCAGACAACTCCAGTTACTGTGATATTCGTTCCTGCTTTGTTGACGACTGTACTCGCTTTTCTGTAGAGAATTATCTCATTTTTGAAATGGGTTGCCTTTCTCCTAATGGCCTAAATTTCCAACATCATTTTGCTTGCCTTCTGATATTCAGTGGCTTTCTTCAGTTTCAGACTTCTTTATTTCATACCTCGCTTTTTAATGATTTTTTTTATCTTTTTGAAGTTGGTGTTTTTGTGTTTGTCCCATTTGTATCTTTTTTATGACATCACTTCCATTCATGCCTCTCCACGAGATTGTGATAGCATTATAAGCTTCTACGGATCTTATAGCAGGACTTCTTGTTTTGTTATTTCATTTTCTCCTTTTGATTTTCATTGATTGTTGAATTTCTTGTATTGATATTTTTTTCTTTTCTGGTTTTGTATTTTTCCTGCTTTATTATTGTTAATTTTCTTCCTGTGTTTCTACTCCTTTTATGTGTTTGCAGTGTCTATAGTATTTTTCTTTGACTTATTCATGTTTCTTGTCCTTGTCTAACTGTTTATAACTGTGGCTGACGAAGGGTGAAACCCGAAATGTCCCATATTTCCAGTGTACTGTTAATTTGTAAAGCTGATTCCATACCATTTTATTTTTTAATGTATATATGTATCTCCTTTCACCCAGGAGAACCTTCAGTCTGGGTACATGGAATACATAAAGTATATTTCTTAATAACAGAAAATTCTGTAGATAGTTTTGAACTGAAAATAAGAATCTTGTCTTCATGAGAACAACTTCTTGAAAGGTTAATTACAGGAGTACCGGAGCGGAAGGGTGATGTAGAATGTGGAACTGATAATACTGTTTTAATACTGTTTTTAAGCAGAGAGAATAAATAAACAGCAAGATAAGTCATTGTAAAGCTGTGTGAAAGGCATCTTCAGTATGTCATCATCATCACCATCATTCAGCTTCCAAAGGTGCTTAGGCTGTCAACAAACGTATGCCAAGTCTTCCTATCCCATGTCATCAGCTCAAGGTCTTTCCTTGTTTTCTTCATGTCTGTCTCCAGTTCTCTTCTCCATGTGTTCTTTTGGTCTCCCTCTATCTATCTTATCTTGGGGATTCTAGTGCAAGGACTGCCTGGTGATGCCATAAGCAGGTTCCCTCAATGTGTGTCTTATCCATCTCTTGCGTCTTCTTCTAATTTCTTGTTTATCAGTTTGTACTACACCACAAACTTGTCATTCTTCTCCCCCCCCCCATAATTTCTTTAATATCTTCTGTCATGTTTTCATGCTTACTTATGTTGTACTTTTTCCTTCCACTAATGCTGTGAAGCTAGTGTGGAGCTGAAGTTTGCATTCTTGAGCCAAGTGTCGCCCTGGCTGTTGTGAACCCTGTGTTGCTGTAGAATGTCTGTGATATTGTCTATCCATCTGCCTCTTTGTCTTCCACGTGCCCTGAAACAGGATCTTCAGCCGTTTTAGGTGTGCAGTGGTAGTTTATTGGGCTCCATTCTGATGAGATGGCCAAACTACTTAATTGTCTGTCTCTGTATACTTGATGGAGGATGTAGTTTCTATTTCTTCTGTTGTCATCATGTCTCATTCTGGTCTCTCCTGGTAACATTAATAGATTTTTCTGAAACATCTCATCTCATTGGATGTGATTTTCCTCTCATGTGCTTGGGTCAGAGCTGCTATGAAGTTTTTTTTCCCCCATGCATCATTTCCAGTCTGTATTCTTTACAAGGGTAGGAGTTAACCACATACTGAAGCTGGATGCTGTAAAGATAAGTGAAAATAACCAAACCTTGATACCCTTTTTCCCTCCTTCTTCTTCTTCCATCCTTAGCCGCCAACCGGCAAAGCAGTATGTGGCCAGTACGCCTAGTGGCGTCTTAGGGCAACAACAAATTGATCAATCTATCGCTGTTTCCACCACGCCTAGTGGCGTCTTTGTGGAACAAAAACAGACCAAACAATCTATCGCTGTTTCCGTAATCAGATTGGTTGGCAAGCAGGTGATCAGCCCACTGTGCGAAGTTTTTACGGGATGGGGTAAACAGCCCCATGCCCAAACCCTCCTTAGTCGCTTTTTACGACATGCGTGGTAGGGTGCAGTGTTACTATTCTTTGCTCCCCTTTCGGGCCCCGGCAACACACGGGTGTTTTTTCCCTCCTTAGTCACAGCTTATTCATTACATGCAAGAGAATTGAAGAATTGTAACTGTGTTACAGAGGCTAATAAAAAACAATATTTGACTGCTCCAGCTGCTCTTGTGGAGTTGGTGGAAAAGAAGAGTCAAATTTTATATTGATAATTGTGGTTTTTAGTTTTACTTTTCACCGTTTGGAAAATATATATATATTTTTTTAAAGTGGCGATTGTTCTGTAATTGACACTTAATATTAAGGGCAGGCAGAAGTCTCTTTTCGTTTGCCCAAAATGGCAATTTTTAACGTTTTTAAAAGTTCTTTTTAAACTTGTAAGCATTGAGAATTGGCTGAAAAGTCAAGCTTTGCTGTTTTTGCTGAGATTTTTTATTTTAGGTTAAACTGGCACTGTTTACCATTGTATTTAATTTTCAAAACAAATTTGCCTCTTTTTGGCAAGGCGCGCTAGACAGGGTCCGTCAGTTATATCAGGGCATACACCCAAAAATAAAAAGACCTTATGGTTTGGTAAATGTACTATCTGGTGTATTCAGTGCTTTGTCTTCCTGTCCTTTTGTTTAGTTTTGAACATTCTGAAATCAGGTTTATTGATCTCAGAAACATTTTCTTGTGTTCTTTAAACACATGCGTCTTGAAGAGTGGCTGGAAAGTTGAACTTTGCTCTTTTCATCAGGAAAGTTCATGCACATTAAAATACAAATTTCAGATAACAATGTTATTATTTTATTCTGTAATTAATAAGGCAAACTCCCCCCTTTTTTTAATTCTTAGAATGAAATAATATTTTCAAACAGAGTAGTTAAGAATAATTTTTGAGTCGAGGTTGTTTCATTTTTATGAGTGTTGAGTGTTCTTATAAAGCTTAAGAAGTAACATTAGTATAGTGCTGACTCATAGTGGCTAATTTTACTTCATAAATTTCTGTTGTACATTCACTGACGTGTTTTATTTGAAGTGCCCCTTTTATAGTGTTTAGTTTGACAGAGCTTTTATTTGAGATGGTCCTTTTATAGTGGTTAGTTTTTCTGAGAGGTTTTATTTGAAGTGCCCCTTTTTATATTGTTTAGTTTTACTGATATGTTTTATTTGAAGTACCCCTTTTATAGTGTTTAGTTTTACTGAGATGTTTATTTGAAGTACCCCTTTTATAGTGTTTAGTTTTAATGAGAGGTTTTATTTAAAGTGCCCCTTTTATAATGTTTAGTTTACTGAGATGTTTTATTTAAAGTGCCCCTTTTATAATGTTTAGTTTTATTGAGATGTTTTATTTAAAGTGCCCCTTTTATAATGTTTAGTTTTATTTGAGATGGTCCTTTTATAGTGGTTAGTTTTTATTTGAAATATCCCACTTGTAGTGGCTATTTTTACTTCATACATTGTGTTGTATCTTCATTGAGATGTTTAATTCAAAAAGACCATTTTATAATGGTTGATTTTACTTCATAATTTATGTTCTACGTTCACTGAGATGTTTTATTTGAAATGCTCCATTTATAGTGTTTAGTTTGACTGAGATGTTTTATTTGAAATGCCCCATTTATAGTGTTTAGTTTGACTGAGATGTTTTATTTGAAATTCCCCATTTATAATGTTTAGTTTGACTGAGATGTTTTGTTTGAAATGCCCCATTTATAGTGTTTAGTTTGACTGAGATGTTTTATTTGAAATGCCCTGTTTATAGTGTTTAGTTTGACTGAGATGTTTTATTTGAAATGCCCCATTTATAGTGTTTAGTTTGACTGAGATGTTTTGTTTGAAATGCCCCATTTATAGTGTTTAATTTGACTGAGAGGTTTTATTTGAAATGCCCCATTTATAGTGTTTAGTTTGTCTGAGATGTTTTATTGGAAATGCCCCATTTATAGTGTTTAGTTTGACTGAGAGGTTTTATTAGAAAAGTTCTTTTATAATGGTTAGTTTTACTGAGAAGTTTTACTTGAAATATCCCACTTGTAGTGGCTATTTTTACTTTATACATTGTGTTGTATCTTCATTGAGATGTTTTATTTGAAATGACCATTTTATATTGGTTGATTTGACTTCATAATTTATGTTGTATTTTCACTGAGATGTTTTATTTGAGCTGACCCTTTCATATGAGGCATGTTCAAATGAAACCCGTCCCAGTGGCTTTATAACAAATATATGTAAGGTACATCAGCAGGAGTAGTGGAATTAAATACAGCAATTGTTATGAAGCAAGTACTCACTGGTGTTCTTTAGAAATAGTCACCATAGGCATTCAGACACGCATCCCACTGCTTGGGTAGACAGCGTATGCTGTCAGAGAAAAATGACTTTGGTTGCTTTTTGAACCATTTGGTCACCGAGGCCCTGACGTCTGCATCGGAGTCGAATCGTTGTGCCTTTAGAGATTTTTTTAAGGGTCCAAACAAATGAAAGTCACATGGTGACAGATCAGGGCTGTAGGCTGGGTGTGGTAGAACTTCCCACCTTTTCCTTGCTAACGCTTCCTGCACAATGTTCGCAACATGTGGACGAGCATTGTCGTGCAACAGAATCACACCACGCGAAAGCATGCCGGGTCGTTTATTCTTGATGGCTGTATGCAGGTTGTCTAGTGTGTCTTTGTAGCGGATGGCATTGATGTTCACGCCAGGCTCTTTAAAGTCTACCAATAGAAGCCCTTCATGGTCAAAAAATGCGGTCAGCATAACCTTACCGGCGGAAATCTGTGACTTGAATTTTTTTGGGTTTTGGTGATCCGGGATGTTTCCATTGCATGCTCGCTGTTTTGCTGCACGGCTCAAAGTGGTGGCACCACGACTCATCGCCTGCCACTATGCGCAACAGAAATGCATCACCCTCCTCTTCGTAATGCAGCAGGTGGTTCAAACTCCACCCCATGCGTTCTTCCTTATGGTGATCGGTCAGCATCCGTGGGACCCATTGTGAACACACCTTTCGATACTTCAGTTTCTTCCTAACCACCATTTGAACTGTCCCAAGAGACACAGCGAATTCCTCTGCTAGTGAACGTAAGCTCCGACGACGGTCCACCCGTATTGCTGCATCAATCTCAGTGATGGCTTCTTCTGTCGCAACAATATGCACCTGACCTGGCCACGGAAGATCTTTCGTTAACTGACGTCCTTCTCGAAACATTCGTGCTGTCTTTCACTGTAGTCTTAGACACACTTTTGTCACCATACACTGCTTTCATTCGGCGATGAATGTCGACTGGTCGACATCCTTCGGCTGTTAGGAACTGAATCACCGCTCGCTGATCGACCTTTGTACGGATTCCGTATCACATCGGCCATTATTTTAACGGTCTGCAGCACAAACAATGAATACTAGGAGAATGAACACTTACACACGCGTATGTGCTTATTACGTCAGATGTGACGTCATCATGCTCCTCCTACAAATGTCCACTTGGCGCAGCACGGGCGGGTTTCATTTGAACACGCCTCGTAGTTAGTTTTATTTCACAAGTGAAATGATGAAATGATCATTTTGTAGAGGCTAGTTTTTCATTATTTCTGTTGTACATTCACGGCATTATTCTGTTTGACATAATCCTTTTCTAGAAGTTAGTTTTACTTCATAATTTCTGCTGTTAATTTCTCACCAAGATGTTTTATTTGAGATGACCCTTTATAGAATTTAGTTGTACTTCATAACTTCTGTTGTTATTTAGCACTTGAGATTGTTTGATATTAGATGACCCTTTTATAGAATTTAGTTGTACTTCATAACTTCTGTTGTATATTCTCTGAGATGATACTTTTCTAGAAGTTAAACTTCATAATTTCTATGTAATTTTTCACTGAGATTGTGTTCTTTGAGATGACCCTTTTATAGAATTTAGTTGTACTTCGTAACTTCTGTTGTATATTCTCTGATATGTTACATATGAGATGATCCTTTTGTAGTAGTTAGTTTTACTTCATAATTTCTGTTCAACCTTCATTGAGATGTTTTACTTTATAATTATTATTGCACATTCACCGAGATGTTTTATTTGAGATGACCCTTTTCTGGTGGTTATTTTTACTTCATGATTTCTGTCGTACATTCATTGCGATTTATTATTTTTTTTTTAAAATTAGATTTTGCCTTGTTTTGGCGAGGTTATATCTATTTGGCAAGGTCACCCTTTTCGGTTATATTACGGCACATGTCCAAATATAAAGGACCTTTAGGTCTGGTTAAATTTAACCTTAACATTTGTTTTATTTGAGTTGGTCTTTTATAGTGGCTATTTTTACTTCATAATTTCTATTGGACAGTCACTGCAATGTTTTATTTGAGTTGGCCTCTTTTTACTTGATAACTTCTGTTGTACATTCTCACTGAGATGTTACATTTGATATGATCCTACTATAGTAGTTAGTTTAATTTATAACTTTTATTGTACAATTCACTGAGATGCTTTATTTGAGATGACCCTTTTTTATAGTGGCTGTTTTTAACGTCGTACGTTTTTGATGTACATTCTCACTGAGATGTTTTATTTGAGATGACCTCTGGGAGGTTACACATCTGTTAGTGCTCTTTTTGATGTTTACACTTGTTAACATCCTTTATGAGGTTACAAATGTATTATTTCCCTTTGTGATATTGTGTACAGTAAGTTCTCTGTTTATGCGAGCTCTGTTTGCATGAATTGAAAGTTACGCAACCCGGTATCTTGCAGTTTAAATTGTTTTCGTGCATCCATTTTGAACTTAGGCACTTGAACAGAAAACAAACAGAAATAAAATCCTAAATCATCCAGAAGTAGATCCAAAAAGCCAAATATAATCCAGTTGCTAGATGTTTTAAAAGCCCAAGATCCATGTGTAAGTCAGGGTCACGGGATAAGTCCATGTGATCTGGTTATGCATTCCGGTGTCATTAAAGATGGAAAAAAAAAGGGGGGAAAGGAGGTTCTTCTTAGGTCATGTTGTATCAAAGTTATGTTTTCTGAAGCACTGCTAAAATGTTGATTTTCATGACTTCATTTGGATAACATTTCACATAGATGTTACGTGCATAGTGAGCAGTGAATGAGCATACTGTGTACATAGTGAGCAGTGAATGAGTTTACTGTGTACATAGTGAGCAGTGAATGAGTTTACTGTGTTGTCATTATCATTCTCCATTATTGCTCCCTATGGAGCCACCACTGCTACTGGTCCCCTGTAATTATTAAATTCAATTAAATTGAATACCCATTAAAAGAATGTGCATGCCTTGCAATATTTTCTTATTATTTGGGAAAATAAGGAAGCTGCTGACATTGCACCTTGAAAGCTAAGTTGAGCACCCATTAAAAGAACATGCAGAAACAGAAAATAAAATGATTGTTTATATGTTTGTGAGATAGTAATAGGTAGTTCAGTTTTACTAAAACAAATCCATTTGAACTGAACAAAGCATAACGATTTCCAAGAAACATACAAAAATGGAAGATAGAGTATATGTTTTGGTTTTTAGTTGGCTTGTCACTACTATTTGTTCCTTAAAATAACACTCAGATTTACTTAATGCAGATATCTGTTGATGAAATCATTGACTTTAACACTGGATATTATTATAGTAACACATAGTTTAGTTTTACTAAAAACAAATCCATATCAGCTGAACAAAGCATAACAATTTTCAAGAAACATAACAATTATAAGATTGTGCATATGTTTTGGTTTTAAGATGGTGAAGCTTGTCACTTCTATTTGTTCCTGTTTAAGCAAAAAAACAAACAAACAAAGAGACTTGTTAACTTAGATTAACATAATGCAGATGACATATTTAAAATGAATATATGTGATGTATAGTTTCCGTTGACTTAGACATGCAAGATTACTTTAAATTCAGCAGTCAACTAATTGATCAGACTAATGTGAATGTTAGATATATGTTGATGAAATCATTGAATTTAACACTGAATAGCTGGGCTGTGGAGTTGAGTCATGGTGACGGTTGATTTTTGAGTCAATAAAACATGTTAGGACTTATTCATACTCCAGGGAGCCGCGCTAGCGTAGTGGTTACAACACCGCTCTGGCGACCGGGTGATACAGGATCAAACCCGGGCGATGGCATTTGAGGATTTTTCGTCGACCGGGATTTGGACTGGATTAACTCGAGACCTGGCGAGGACATTTGAAGGAGTGTCGTCGACCAGGGACTGGTGGCTCCTGAGCCGACCCAGCTGCAATGGGTACCTCCGAAATCGGCGAGTATTTGCCTGAATGGCGAGGGACACCTGTCTCTGTACAAGAAATAAAGGGATACTCACGTAAAATCAATGTCAGGTTAGACATAAAATAATAACCTGAGATTTCGCCTCGAGTATTAGCGGGCGAACGAAAAAAAAAAAAAATTCATACTCCATATTTTATGCCAATATGACTAGTAAAAAAAACTATAGTCAGAGTCGGACTTCTAACATTTCAGAAGTCGGACTTCTAAAATTGTTTGGCTGACTCCACAACCCTGCTGAATAGCTTGAAAGTGATTCATAATGTAACGCAGGTTTAAAGTGAGGGACCCCTCAGTGATAACAGTTGATTATGTATTTTATAATATTGTGACCATTAGACACGTGAGCCATGTGTAGTTCCTGGATAGGGTCTCTTAAGAGACGAAATACCAGGACATCTGCTCCCTCAGGTACAAGGAGACTAAAATGAGGTTGTGCATGGTGCTGACAACCTCATCTGGTAAAACAATTTATTACAGAAACTATCACTGCAGTGGTGGTTAATGCTCCATAGAACAAAAAGGAAAATGATGGGTTAGTCACTGAAGGTATTAGGTTTTCATGATCTGAAATGATTGTCTGTTTTTTAGTGTTAACAGCAATACATTTTCTTTCACTGCTGTGCCTAAATGTTTCAGAACTGTATGCCATATTAATGTTGTTAAGATTTTGACATGCATTTACTGATATTGTGCCATATACTTCAATTATCCTTTGGAATTCATATCATTAAGATGCCAGATAGCAGTGGCTGTGTTGCATGTGGCTTGGAAATGGATTCACTTTCATTTTTTAAATTTTATTTTGGGCGTTAAGTTGCATTTTGTAATGTCACAGTATAAAACATTACATTAGAGAACAAATACTGCATAGACCAGATAACTTTACTGTTATGTTAGTGACTGACATTTGAGGCTTTCTTTCTCATTTGAAAACTTGTCCTGTAATGAAAAATCTCATCAGCCTTTCAGGAAAATATGGGAAAGGCATGCACTGCACTGTGAAAGCTAAAATGAACATCCATTAAAAGAACACACAGGCCTTTAAATTTTGTCATGGTGCATTGACCATAAGTCATGTGAAGTTTGACTACAGGGATCCAGTGAAGCTGAAATTGAAAGGAATGAAATGACCTTAGGAGAATTAGTGCCATCATCAGGACATGTAACAAGAGACCAACATAATCATTTTCCCAATGGTGTTTAGGGCAGATAACGTGCTTGTATTCTAATATTATTATTACTGTTTCACTTTAGTTTTTCCCTTACCTGTCCTTACATGTACAACTTCATCTAACTGATCCATCATTTAGTTGTGGCCCTTGATTTTGTTTTTCCCCCCAGAAAATTGTTTCTAAATATAGTTGTGTCACATTTTATATGAACTAAACTTCAAAATGAATTTAATTGCCATCATCATAGGTATTATTTTTTTTTTTCTCCTTACATTAATACAAGAAACAAGGTGATTGTTGTATGTTATCCAAATGTTATGTGATAAACTGCTTGTCCAGGGAAATCTTTTGGCAAAAGTTGTGTATCATATTATTGTTCTTAGGTATCTTGTGCACAATAACCATGATTTCTATAAATTTATACCTCTCCCTTATAGAGCATAAATAAATAAGTACCGTATATACTCGAGTATACGTTGAGAAATTTATTCCCATTTTGGACCATAAAGAACGTGAAACTTATAGTTGAGTCAAAAAAAAAACGAAACCGTCCAGTGTTGCCCCATCCCCGCCACATGCTGGTATCCTTCAGATATAAACTTGTTGCTTCATTAATAGTTTTTATCAAAATATCTTAAGTAACACATGTTTGAATTCCGACAAAGTCACAAATTTCAGATGGAGTACGTTTTGTTGACTATCCTCCTTTGTTTCACCTATCATCAATACCATTACAGGCAGTCCCTGGGTTATGAACGAGTTCCGTTCTTACGTCTGTCTATAAGTCGAATTTGTACGTAAGTTGAAATAGTTATGTACGGTTCGTATCTAGCGTCAGTTAGTCAAATGTTTGTCTTAGTATATATTTTACCTTTCTATGCATTCGAAACATTAAAGAAACACTTCTTAAACAGTTTAGATAGAAAAAAATAATGATTAAAGGTTAACACAAGCATCGGGGAAGAGTTGGCCGCTCTGGGGGCAGCGGCTGGGAGACTTTTTCAGGCCATGGATCGAGGATTCCTCAACAAGAGAGAGGCTGGTGAGAAAACGAAGATGGCTGTATACTGCTCTACCTATGTCCCAGTCTTGACATATGGATGCGAGTCATGGGCAATGACTACAGCCCACAAGGGCCAGATCCAAACCTCAGAAACGAGGTATCTGAGGAAGGTGATTGAGGTGACGGGAGGAGACATGGTCCGCAACCAGACGATATATCAAGGCCTAAAATCCCACCCCATGCAGACCCAAGTAGAACAGTCCAAACTGAGATGGTTTGGCCATGTCTGCGGGGTGGGAGGGGATCGGCTGCCACGGCAGGCATGGGAAACAAAGAGCCAGGGATCCAGACCCCCAGGATGACCCAGAGTCCGCTGGGAAGACAACATTGGACAATCTTTGGGGGACCGAGGACTGAATTGAACCAGGCCAGGAGGAAGACAGCCGAGGGGATAGTCTGGCGCTCTCTCTTCCAAACCTCTACACCTCACGGTAGAAGGGGAACGACTAAGTAAGTAAGGTTAACACAAGAAAACTTTAAGCCAAATAACACACACAACACAGTGTTAACAGCAATGTGATCTGAATTAAAATGGCGACAGGGTTGTCCTTCCTCGAGCTGACGAACCGCCGCCGACGCGCAATGTTTTGATGCGCATCGCAAAGTACTGTAGTGCACCCGTTCGTTATTACGAACCATTGTATATAACTCGAATTTTTAATATAATAGGCTTTACGGCAGTCGGTTCGTAACTAGGGATGTTCATAAGTCGGACGTTCATAACCCGGGGACTGCCCATACATCTTTCACTTTCAACAGTGTCACTGTCAGAGTAAACTGGGTCCTTATTCAATATCCACATCTGGTTCGGCCACACCATTAGAGTCCTGGTCAAATAACAAGTCACTTTTCAGCCATGGCATCAAAATATGTAAAAAAAAAAATAATCATAATATTGATCAATTCTGAGAAAAAAAAAAAAATTAAGAAAACTGAAGCTTTACACGCACCAGAAATCTATTTATAACTCAGGTCTCACGAAATACAAGATCTCGTAGCTACTTGGCAATGACTTACAACAGTATGCAGAAGCCGCGGACCAAAAACGTTTGAAAACCTCTGGTCTAGCGGTTGACTTACAGTTGGATCGACCTATACTCGAGTTTATACGGTACATTATGTAGATTGTTGTTGATGACATCTGATTGATAAATTTGTATATTACAATATAAACTGGCAGTCTTTTTGGATTGCTTATTTGGCTTATTTACTGGCCACTTATCTTTGTTCTGTTACGTTAACATCATTCTCCTTTTTGCTCCCTATGGAGCATGGAGCCATCACTGCAGCTGGTTCCTTGCTGGAGGTCTGTACATGGTTTTTGTAGCAATGTGTTTTTACATGACGAGGTGGCCAGCCCATGCACAACCTCATGATGGGGTGGCCAGCCCATGCACAACCTCATGATGGGGTGGCCAGCCCATGCACAACCTCATGATGAGGTGGCCAGCTCATGCACAACCTCATGATGGGGTTGCCAGCCCATGCACAACCTCATGATAAGGTGGCCAGCCCATGCAGAACCTCATATTAGTCACTTTGTACGATATGCCTGAGAAAGCAGTAGTCCAGTTCTTTCTTTGTCTCAGGGCGAGAGACCTCCCCCCCCCCAGAACTACACAAGGCCTGTTATATTATGTAGCTTCTACAAATGGCATTCTCTGACCATCGAGGTCACATCATGGCTCTGCCAGTTAGTGTAGTTTTGAGACAGTCTTCACAATTTTTCCTGTTATCTGTTGGGAAGCTCTACAAGAAGGAAACCACTCTGTAGCTAGCTGACTTTTGTCATTGTGATGCTGAGTTGTCATATGTGGTAATCTGCATCTGTCAGGTGTAGTAGTTCCCAAGGTTCTCTGAGGAGATGAAGACAGAACTGGACTAAAATGCTTCCTCAGGCATGCCATAAAAGGCGTGAGGTGGGCAACCTCATCATTGAAATATAATTGCCACAGAAATCACTGCTGCATGAGTTTGTGCTTTAGCAAGGGCTTCCTTAAGGGTACCATCTGCACTTTTGGCTCCATAAGGAAGGGTACTATCTACACTGGTGGCTTCATAAGGAGCGAAAAAATGAAGGAGATGCTGATGGTATCTACATTTGTTAGCAGCTGTGTTTGAGTGCATTCAGAATATCTTACAAATTCAGATCTAATGTAAAAAATTCTTTTACATGGGTGAATTGTTTCTGTAGAAGTGACATGTATAGATTATGCATGCCTTGATTGACTATTCAGGCTTTGTGGAAGGACCCAACTGTCTATTTTCAGAGTTTTGTAAATTGACTTGATAATGTAGCATTACATTAGTATATCATTTAAAAGAATAGAATGCAGTTCTTGAACACACACACATTAGAAAAATATTTCAGAATGCAGTATAATGAACATTTTTTCCTGGAAAATAATTCCTACAGTTTGAAAGAAAGATACGTACATCAGAGCTCTTTGACTTATGTCCACAGATTTTCCTAGCTGCTTGTACTGACTTATAAAGGATTTGGCCTTCTTAGAGTTAAAGTTAATAGAAACTAAATCTTAATTTTATAAGTCAAGACTTTTAAGTTAATAAAAACTCAATCTTAATTTTAAGTCAAGATTTTATTTTATTTTTTTTTTTCTAGAATTCATTATGAATATGAGTTTCTGTAGCATGTAAAACTGTAGTACTTTTCCATATTAGTTCCATCTCTGTGAACTCCACACACAGCAAGCATAGATGCTCTCGTCATGTTCAGTACAGCACTTCTGGAAAATCGAGTTAAAAATTAAAAAAAACTAGAATGTTACACATAGGTTTTGTATGACAACACGTTTACCCCTTCTGTTTAGTGTTGAAGTCTTTCAATTGTATTTAATGACCATGTTGTTGACTAGAGAATGTACAGCATTCACATCCAGATATAGAGAAGGAGCTGCGGTAGCATAGTGGTTAATGCACTGGCTTCCTAGTGATCCCCAGTTGAGGCAGGATTTTTAGACCGCAAATGGCTCCAGGGTTAACCCAGCCTCATGAATTGGATACCAGCGCAACTCTGGGAAGGTTAAGGTGGCCGGCGTGATGCTGACCTCATCACCTTTAGTTTGCTGATGGTCAAGAAAATATGGGCCTAACACCATATTTCCAATATGCCTCAATGGCAACACTGATGGGGCAACACTGACCGGTTTCATGTTTTTTTTGACTCAACTGTAAGTTTTACGTTCTTTAAGGTCCAAAATGGGAATAAATTTCTCAACTTATACTCGAGTATATACGGTACTCAAGTTACTTTGGGATCCATTTTTTAAGAGAAAATCAGACTTTCACAATGAAGCAAAGTGGTCAAGTTCATGCACAAGTAAGCACATTCTCAGAAACTTCTGTAATCAAGCTCACCATGTTAGACCGCTGCACTGACTGGTGAATTAATGCACAGTGAAAGTTTGTGTATTGTGGACTGCCAATGTTTGTCTTCAGGCATGCTTCTTGTTGTGCAGTTTGTTTCACCATATTAGTGAATATCTTCCTTATGTTCTTTACATGTCTGAGCTTATGTGTTTGGCTTTTTTTGTATTTCTGCTTTTTACAATTTTCTAGAAGACCTGGGCATAATAATAATAGAAAGACCAGGTGTCCAAAAAAAAAAAAAAAGGCAAATAGGAATTACTGCATGGAGCTAGCACTTTCTCTTCTTCAGATTCTTTAGCCTTTAAGTTCATTGTCGCAAACACAGTCCAATCCCATTCCTCTCCATCTTTGCTACAATTACCAGCATTGTCATTAACGTAAATCAGAGGCACATCTCCAATCCAACCTGCAAGTCTGGAAGGAAGAGCTGGAGAAGAGAGGGATGGTCATAAGCAGCTCTAAAACAAAATCCATGGTGATATCACGAGAAGAAAGAAAACATCAGATTAAGTTGGGAGAACAGGTCCTGGAGCAGGTCGACCACTTTAAATATCTCGGAGCTATTATAGACCGAAAGGGAGGCATCAAAGAAGAGTTGGCCACTCGAAAAGCAGCGGGCTGGGAGACTTTTTCAGGCCATAAATCGTGGATTCCTCAGCAAGAAAGAGGTTGGTAAGAAAACGAAGATGGCTGTATACCGCTCCACCTATGTCCCAGTCTTGACATATGGATGCGAGTCATGGGCAATGACTACAACCCACAAAAGCCAGATCCAAACCTCAGAAATGAGGTATCTGAGGAAAGTGGTTGAAGTAACAAGAAGAGACATGGTCCGCAACCAGACTAAAATCCCATCCGCTGCAGACCCAAATAGAACAGTCCCAACTAAGATGGTTTGGCCATGTCTGCAGAATGGGAGAAGATCGGCTACCACGACAAGCATGGGAAACAAAGAGCCAGGGATCCAGACCTCCAGGACGACCCAGAGTCCGCTGGGAGGACAACATTAGACAATCTTTGAAGGACCGAGGACTAGAATGGAACCAGGCCAGGAAGAAGACAGCTGATAGAATGGTCTGGCGCTCTCTCTTCCAAACCTCTACACCTCACGGTAGAAGGGGAACGACTAAGTAAGTAAGTAAGTAAGTCATTAACGTACCATAAATTGCTAAAATAGCAACCAATGGAAAAAAAAAAAGCATTTGAACTATTTTGGTGCTGACTCCTCTAAGAAATCCAGGTACAGTTGGGACCTTATGCTCCATATGGAACAAAACTAAAGGACAAGAAGATGTTCATGTAGTAAATGATTTAGGGCTCTTGATTTTTCTTTCTTCATTGCTTTTACCGAGACTTAACTCATTAACTACCGCAAGCCGATGGGGGCGGCTTACGAAAGAAACACATTTGGACGGCAAACCGGTCCCATCGGCTTTCTAAGTTTAGTAAGATAACGAATGAAATATATGACGAAACACATTCTGATCTGGTTCGAGATTTTAATTTAACACCGGAAAACGACATTCCAAAGCGTGGGTAAATTTGTGCTTCTCAAAAGTGATATTATATTCATATTTATTACACGTTTCAGGTTAGTTACCAAATCGCAAAACTGTTTACTATGGCAACCAATGATATCGCCACAAAAAACGCACGTACACCTCGTCTAACTGCTGAACAGGCTAGAAACTTATTTCAGCAATTGAATGATAGTTCTAGCGACGATGAGGACAGTGAAAACAATGTGGACATTTATTCAGGTAGTGAATTATATGGCAGTGATGATAACACTAGAAGTGAAAATTCAAGCAATGAAGATATTAGAAGTCCTGGGCCATCAGTGGGTCGTAAAAGAGCGAAAACCTCGGTTAGAGTTACCAATAGTGCAGGAAATAGTGCAGGAAATACTGTAGGCCTAGGCCTAACTAAAATAAGAGAACAATGGGATCAAGTGACTGAGGGTGAAACAACAAATAGTTTTTATTTTGATCCAACTCATGAACCAGGTTTGCAAGCAAATCTTGATGCAAGTTCCTCTGTACTTGATTGCTGGCTTACATTGCTGACACCAGATGTTTTACATTCTTTGGTCAAAGTAATAAATGATTATGCTGAAGTAAAGAATTCAAAACCCCCATCTTCAAACAGATCTTCGTCTTGGAAACCTGTCACTGACTATGAGCTTTTGAAATTTTTCGCAGTAACAACTGCGATGGGTTTAGATAAAAAGCCATCGGTAAAAGATTATTGGGCACATACACCTCATAATTATACACCCTGGTATGGCAATATGTTTTCAAGATCTAGGTTTGAAATAATTTACCATACAATGATGCATGTTGGAGATGCTGATTCAGAAGGGAAGGACAAAATAGAGCCTTTTTTAAATTTGCTCATTGCGAAGTTCCAGGATGCATTTTATCCATTTCAGAATTTAGCCATTGATGAAATGGTTATTGGGTATAATGGACGCTGGAAACACAAGCAGTACAATGCAACAAAGCCAAGCAAGTATCACATTAAGACCTTTGGATTGTGTGATTCTGCCACTGGATATGTCTATTCTGTATTGACATACTTTGGGAAGAATACATCATATATTCTTGCTAATGACTCTACAACAAGTCAGGCGGTGAAGGTATTTGATTTCTTGCTGCAAGGAATTGGGAAGGGCCACCATGTATTTGCTGACAGATACTACACTGTGGATACACTGATAACCTATCTGTTGAGTAGGGGCATTCATTATACTGGCACAGTCAACATCAACAGAAAAAATTTTCCACTTCAACTGAAGACCCTCTCCCTCCATCACCGAGAAGCCAGGTGGTACAAAAATGGTGATGGATCTCAGATATGTGTTGCTTGGCAAGAGACAAAAAGGCAAAGAAACCATGTATTGTTGTGTCCACTGAAACATCAGTTGAGATGGTGCAAGTCACAACTCGACATCACAACTTAGTCGAAAAACCCAAACCAGTACACCAGTACAATTTTTGCATGAATGGATGTGACCACAATGATCAAATGGTAGCTTACTATGGCAATTTCCAAAGAAAAACTAGAAAATGGTGGAAGAAAATTTTTTACTGGATTATAGAGGTGTCCCAGGTAAATGCCCATATATTGTACACCCTCAGTCATGCTGATGAGAAGTCAGTGTCATTGAAATTTTTCAAAGACAAACTGATTGATCAGTTGACTGAGAAGGCTGCCTCCATAACTCCACCTGATCTAGTAGATACCAGTAGCAACAAGAAAGGTAGGAAATTGTTAGGAAACAAAGTTAAAAGATTTGAGGGTGCAAAGCACATTGTGGATTACACCGACAAAGATAGGAACTGTATAGTGTGCTCAACACCTGCGAAACGAGTCCGAACCAATTTTTATTGCATCGGTTGCCCCGAAAAGCCCCATCTCCATCCAAAGAGCTGTTTTAGGCTGTACCATACGCAAGATCCTTCAGCTGTAACTTACTAAAGACATTGACATACTGTAAATAAGTTATAGATAATGTGCTTTGTCAAAGGAGCTATTTATTCAAAATTTCTGAGATTTTTTGGAAGTGGTGTAGGTGTGATAATGTAAGTCATTAATAGTGTATTTATTAGCTATTGTGTGTGTTCTTGGGCTTGTTTTTCTTGCCATTGGATATACTACATGAAAATCACCAAGAAAAGAAATTAGCTGCCTCAGGAATAAGCAAGTTCCAGGTAAGTTGATAATTTAAAGAAAATGTTGCATGCTTTTTCTTTCTTTCAATCATTTTACATTACTACTAATATCCACCATATTAAGTAAACTTTCCTTTTATCAGCTTTAGGCAACAGTACATTCATTTGTCATCAAAATGACATATCAGTAATAAAAATCTGTTTAAAATTAATAAATCTGCAGCTTAAGTTCTCCAAACACTTACAGGGAGAAAATGAGGAAAAAATTTCAGACATTTTTTGGGAAGTGGCATAGGTGTGATAATGTAAGTTACCAATAGTGTAAATATTAGTCAGTGTGTGTGTTCTTGGGCTTGTTATTGGATATACTACATAATAATCACCTTAAAAAAGGCATTACCTACCATAGAAACAAGAAATTTGAACATAAGTTGATAATTTGGAAACAAATTTGAATTGATTTTTGTCTGTCAATCATTTTATATTACTATTAATATCTACCATACTAAGTAAACTTTTCTTTTATCAGCTTTAGGCAACAGTACATTCATTTGTCATCAAATTGACATATCAGTAATAAAAATCTGTTTAAAATTAATAAATCTGCAGCTTAAGTTCTCCAAACACTTACAGGGAGAAAATGAGGAAAAAATTTCAGACATTTTTTGGGAAGTGGCATAGGTGTGATAATGTAAGTTACCAATAGTGTAAATATTAGTCAGTGTGTGTGTTCTTGGGCTTGTTTTTCTTGTTATTGGATATACCACATAATAATCACTTTAAGAAAGGTATTACCTACCATAGAAACAAGAAATTTGAACATAAGTTGATAATTTGGAAACAAATTTGAATTGAATTTTGTCTGTCAATCATTTTACATTACTAATAATATCTACCATATTAAGTAAACTTTCCTTTTATCAGCTTTAGGCAACAGTACATTCATTTATCATTAAAATGACATATAATTCATAAAAATATGTTTAAAATTAAGAAAACTACAGATAAAATTCTACATACACCTACAGAATGAAAATGGGAACAAAATTTAATTCGGCCACAGTGTGTTTTTTAATTCGGTAGTTAATGTGTTAAATAAAAGTCAGACTGACAGAGTGGTTAGAGCGCTGGTCTCTAGCAGCTAAGGTGCTGGGTTGGATTCACAGTATCATCACGCTCCAGTGTACCCAGCTGTAAATTAATACCTGACTTTGCTCTTGAGTTTGAGAAGGAAAAGGCAGCGAGGAAGGGAACTGGTCACCCCACCTCTCGTTGCTGGACCTAGTATAGTAAAGTCTCTAACACTTCACCCCCCTACGGCAGTATCTGCTATGGGACTACCTTGACCTTTTTTAAATAAAAGTACATCATAAGTGCAGAACTAAAAAAAAAAATTGAACAATGCTGAAAAAATTTAACACAAGAAGTCAAGAATTAACCAAGGAGTGTTGTGCACAAAGATAGCAACTTCACTGTGTACAATGAATGGCTATAGCAACCATATGGCACAGGAGGCAGTGGTGGGGGAACAAAGAGGAGAAGAAGATATTAAACTAAGCACATTGCGTACATATGCCTGTTCAATCTTTTAAACATACATATGCCTGTTCAATCTTCTAAACATACATATGCCTGTTCAATCTTCTAAACATACATATGCCTGTTCAATCTTCTAAACATACATATGCCTGTTCAATCTTCTAAACATACATATGCCTGTTCAATCTTCTAAACATACATATGCCTGTTCAATCTTCTAAACATACATATGCCTGTTCAATCTTTTAAACAATCAGAAGTATTACACTTGTAAAAAACATGTTCAAGGAATCCTGTGACCTCCTATTCAAAACAGATACAACTGAGACTGCACAGGAATGTATCAGGTTAACAGAAGTTAACCTCTTCATGTGTGACCATGATGTAACGTAAGAAATACACAATTTAAGTATATTAAGATATGAAAATATATCTTTTCTACCCTCTGCCTTTCACAGTTTTAGCAAGGAAAATGAATACCAGATGCACTTTCATTAAACAAAGAGAAAGAAAGAAAAAAGACTATGAGGATATTTATTATTTATGAGATCCATCGTGATTTAAGAACTATGCAAACATCATTGCAACCTGACATGTTTATGATGCAATGAGGATTTGCTAACTACATTAGAAATTAAGGCTTTTTAAAAAAAAATTTTGTCATAACAACATTCATCTTTCAAACCTTTCAACTTGTTTGCACCAACTCCAGTTTTCCACCTCTTTCTTTTCTTGTAAGTATATCTTTACAATTTATGAGATAAGTATAACATTTCTATCATGCCAATGCATCATATCTTTGAGCAGCAGTCTCAAGAGATACCATCCATTTATTTGATGTGTATTTACTATTAGCCACTTTTAGCTGACTTTAGGACAACAGTTATGGATGGATGGACACAGCAGGGGATAGATCAGAGATCTTAAAGACGTACAGCATGGCACTGCACAGGCCACACACTGAATCAGAAACCAATAATCAAGCCAACTGTGAATCTTCACTGCAGAAGCAGCTGACAAAAGAAAAATCAAAGATGCTTGTGTCTGTGGTTTGAAGGACTATCTTCATTGCATACGGACAACTCAATTAGTGCTCCGATCTCTTCCATTACATCACACAAGGAGGATCTCAGCACAGTGCACAAACTCTGTACCACCGGCGAGAATCCCAATGTGTGTATATAGGAATCACACATTCTATAAATATTTTTGTGGTGGGCAGGTTTCAGATTTTTAAATTTTTCCAGGGCAGCGGCCTCTTTACGATTTCCACTGCCGTGGGATTTTTAACATGCGCAACTTGCACATGGAACCTCCTATTTTTTTGCCCTTATCCGAGAAGGCTAGGCAACTGATCTCACTTCCCCAGGAGACCAGGGGGGGGAGTATGACATCATTAGAACCAGTCGTTCTGAAGAAAAAAAATTTCAAAAAAATGATATTCCCTCAACTGAGAATCAAACCCAGTACCTCTGGAATTCGAGGTGGATGCCATACCTCTTAGCCACTCCGACCCCTGTGTGGTACAATCCTTCAATGTATCAATACTGCATCATTACTGCTTTACTAAAGCCAGATGGGCCTTCAGTATGGAATTCTGCTGCTTTTTTCCAGGTAAACAAAATTAAAATCTTGTTAAGTTGCCAAATTAGGGAGGTTTGCAGGAGTGCACAAATTATAGAGGAAAAATGATATCAGTGCTAGGGAAAATACTGAATAGGATCATTCTTGGAGGATCAAAGGAGTCCATACACATACAACTGACAGACAAAGAGGTGATGTTACATAGCCAGTCCTGACAGGATAGCCATAATGCACTGCACAAACAGTAAATGACAGCTTGGAACTTAATTCACTACTTTACACTGGAGTTGTAGACTACGTCAAGGCCTTGAACAGTTTAAATAGAATCAATTCGGAAATTGATTAGGCACTAAGGAGTCACCCCCATAAGGTCATTAACCTAATAAGGATAACATTTAAAAAAGAGATAAAATGAAGAGTTCTTCATGCAGGACAACTTATACAGCCCTTTGAGATCAGAAGTGGATTTCAGCAGGAATGCTTCTTGTCACCATTTTTCTTGTTACTGGTGGTAGACTGGAAACACTGTCAACCACCTGAAATGGAATTCAGCTGACTGACAAAAAAACCTAGGCTGACTGGATTTTGCCAATGACCTTGCTCTTCTATCCTGTGGCCTAAACCAGACGCAAGATAAAATAAGAGTACTGTATCAAACAAGAATCAAGACAGATCTGAATGAATGAGACTGCTTGCACATGACAAGTCTGAATGAATGAGACTGCTTGCACAAGACAAATCTGAATGAATGAGACTGCTTGCACAAGACAAATCTGAATGAATGAAATTGCTTGCATAAGAAAGATCTGAATGAATGAGACTTCTTACATAAGACAGATCTAAATGAGGGGGACTGATTGTGCATGACAGATCTGAATGAATGAGACTGCTTGCATAAGACAAATCTGAATGAATGAGACTGCTTGCATAAGACAAATCTGAATGAATGAGACTGCTTGCATAAGACAAATCTGAATGAATGAGACTTCTTACATAAGACAGATCTAAATGAGTGGGACTGATTGTGCATGATAGATTTGAATGAATGGGACCGCTTACATAAGACCGATAAAAATAACCGGGACTGATTGCATAAGATGGATCTAAATAAATGGTACTGATTGCGCATGACAGATCTGAATGAATAGGACTGTTTGTGCAAGGCAGATCTGAATGAATGGGACTGCTTACATAAGACAGACCTAAATGACAGGGACTGCTTGCATAAGACATCTAAACAAATGGGATTGTTTGCATAAGACATCTAATTAAATGGGATTGCTTGTATGATAGGAAACTCTTTACAGAGCGATACAACAGGAGGCAATCTGATCATCACAAGAGTCCCCCCATCCGACAAGAGTTTTTGGCCCAGTATACTCCTTTACACTCTAAGGGGGGGGCCACTTGGGTCATGACTGCCAAGCGTCTCAGCTTCCTGTTGTCTTGTATCGAAAATGAACCCATTTCACTTATGGTAGCAACTTTAAAATCCACACCTCCGCCAGCCATGGAGGCAATTGTGAAAGTAACAAAGAGAAGACAAATTATTCCGTTCATTCCGTCGCAAATCACAACTAAGGACACACACCGAGACACTTGTGCGAAGCCGACGAAACTAGCCACTGCGCGCTAGCAACTGAAATTATGTGCCTAACACCTCTTATAATATACGCCGCCTGTTGCCCCTCAGTCACAGCCCTTTCACTAGTACACCAAAAAAACTCAACGTATTGTGGACTTAGAAAAATTCCTGGTGTTTTCTGTACCGCAGCTTTTACTGTCACGATTTCCACTGCCCACTGCGGTTGTTCCACAGCCAGCCTGCTGCCTTTTCAGCAGTTTCACTAAGCCTCTTCATTGCCCTTGTTCTCGACTGTCCCCTCAGCCCCAACAGTTTCAATAAATCATACACTGATGCAGCCACAAGCCCTCTTGCGCCCACCTCAACAGCCATGACCCTTGCAGTGAACCCACCGTGTCTCAGATCCGCGGCCAGATCATTATACTTGGCCGCTTTGAATGAATGTTGCTTGTCCAATCTAGATTCAAATGGCATGGTCAGTTCAATCAGTATAACCTGAAGCGCTGCTGAAGAATGAAGCACTATATCCGGCCGTCTCTGCGATTTTCTGATACTCTCTGGATATGCCCCTCATCCAGGTAGGTCTACCGCCATCTCCCAATCGTTTGCACAGTCAAGAAGAGATGGTAAACTGCTACCAGGTTTACTCGGTTTGGGGTGTGCTGACTTTCCTGCCCTCAGAAAGTACGTATTTGCAGTGCTCGGCCTGGGTTTGCTATTCCCCTTCATCCTTGCCAGGTCTATTGTCGCAACAAGCTCATTTAGCACTTTGTTATGGCGCCAAGTGTATTGCCCTTGCCCTAACCTAATGACACCTTACATGCTGAGAGCATGTGTTCAAGTGTCTGCCTACCCTGGCACAAGGGGCACTGCCCATCATCCGACTTTCCCATTTCACAAGGTTTGTGGCCCATGGCAGCAGGTCATACATTGATCTAACAATGAAGCTGAGCCTAAGAGGTGCCATATATCATTCCATGCCAAGGACCTCTGCAGGGCTCCTTCCCATGTAGTCCATTGACCTTGTTGGACCTTGTATAAGACACCTAATTAAATGGGACTGGGGAGTCGTGCTGGTGTAATGGTTACCACACTGCGCTGGTGATCCAGGTTCGAGCCCTGGAGAGGACATCTGAAGCAGTGTCGTTGAACGGGACTTGGACTGGAATAATTTGAGCCCTGGCAAAGACATTTGAAGGAGTGTCATCGACCAGGGACTGGAATAACCTGAACGGCTCCTGAGCTGACCCAGCTCTAATGGGTACCTCCAAAATCGGTGAGAGGACACCTGTCATTGTACAGGGAAAAAAGGGATACTCACGTAAAATCAGTCTCAGGTTAGACATATTAACCAAGAGATTTTGCCTCGAGTAATAGCGGACGTACGATATTTATATATTAAACAAAATAAAAAAGGGACTGCTTACATAAGACATCTAAATTAATGGGATAGCTTGCATAAGACATCTAAATAAATGGGATTGCTTGCATAAGACATCTAAATAAATAGGACTGCTTGCATAAGACATCTAAATAATCTGGAGTGCTTACATAAGACAGATCTTCATGACTGGAACTGTTTGCATAAGACATCAAAATAAATGGGACTGCTAGCCTAAGTCAGATCTAAATGACTGAGCCTGTTTTCATAAGACAGATCTAAATAACTGGGACTGATTGCATAAGACAGATCTAAATAAATAGGACTGTGCATGACACATCTGTATGAATGGGATTGCTTATGCAAGGCAGATCTGAATGAATGGGACTGCTTACATAAGAGATCTAAATGACCGGTATTGCTTACATAAGACGAATCTAAATGACTTACTTACTTAGTTGTTCCCCTTCTACCGTGAGGTGTAGAGGTTTGGAAGAGAGAGCGCCAGACTATCCTATCGGCTGTCTTCCTCCTGGCCTGGTTCCATTCTAGTCCTCGGTCCTTCAAAGATTGTCTAATGTTGTCCTCCCAGCGGACTCTGGGTCGTCCTGGGGGTCTGGATCCTTGGCTCTTTGTTTCCCATGCTTGTCGTGGTAGCCGGTCTTCTCCCATTCTGCAGACATGGCCAAACCATCTTAGTTGGGACTGTTCTACTTGGGTCTGCAGGGGGTGGGATTTAAGGCCTTGACGTATCGTCTGGTTGCGTACCATGTCTCTTCTTGTTACTTCAACCACCTTCCTCAGATACCTCATTTCTGAGGTTTGGATCTGGCTTTTGTGGGTTGTAGTCATTGCCCATGACTCGCATCCATATGTCAAACATTATTAATATCTGTTTTCCAAAATGAGAAGTGAGAAAATATAAATGAGTTATGTTATTAACTGCATTATCTGAAACAATTTAATAGGAAGCTCTTGGTTTTGTAGGTAAAAATTATGTGGCTACTAGCATAAAAAGAAAAGGTAAAGGAACCCGTTACACGCCCATTGAGGCATATTGGGAATATGGTGTTAGGCCCATATTATCTTGACCGTCAGCACACTAGGGTTGATGTGGTCGGCATCACGCCGGCCACATTAACCTTCACAGAGTTGCTCTGGTACCCATTTGGGGCTGGGTCGACCGAGGAGCCGTTTGTGGCCTAAAAAAAAAAATCCCACCTCATCTTGGGATCGAACCATAGACCACTGCGCTAGGAAGCCAGTGTACTAACCACTATGCTACCGCGGCTCATTACTAGCATAAGAGAGATCTAAATGAATGAGACAGCTAGCAAAAGACAGATCTAAATAAAAGAGACAGCTAGTAAAAGACAGATCTAAATGAATGAGATAGCTAACATAAGACAGATCTAAATGAATGAGATAGCTAGCATAAGACAGATCTAAATGAATGAAACTGCTTGCATAAGACATTAAAAATATCAATGATTCAAACAGTGCTGCACAGTGCAGAACAAACAACAAATCAGTACACACTTCTACCAATTTATCCTGAACTTGGCTTCTGGAATGGATCTTCCCTCACTTCAACAATCGTCATATCTTCTGCAGTGCGATCGACCCGTGAACCAATTCTGCCATAAATTGTCAGTAAAGTTTTCATTGATGGCAAAGGTTTACATATACCTTGTCAACTAAAACACATTATATGACCTTAGAAGAGTCAAGTGAGCAGTGATGAGCATACACAATTGTGAAATCTTTACTTGTATGAATTATTCCGTTCAATTAATGTGCAATGTTCTTACAGTGTTATTTTGTCTTCATCACCACATTTCAGGATGATTTCACTTGTCATCATTTCAATTCTGTCTCCATCACCCCATTTTAGAATGTTTTCTCTTTTCATCATTTCAATTCTGTCTTCATCACCACATTCCAGGATGATTTCACTTGTCATTGAAAATTGAAAGGCAGAACAAGTTGAAATACCTTGGAGTAACATTTGATCATGGGCTATCACATAAGTACCATGTTGATCTCATCATACAGAAGTGCAAGATAGGTCTAGCAGCCCTAAAAACAATGGCTGCAGCGCACCTGGTGCAGAGACTACTGTCTCTTGTGTATCATCAGCTGGTCTTGTCTGTAATTGAGTATGGCCTGGGAATACTCATGCTGTCAGTATCGCTATGTGAACGACTGGAACGCATTCAAAATGAAGGGATGTGTATAGTCTTGGGCTGTATGCGAGATACCCCCATTGTGATGATGTGGCACATGCTTGGACTGCTGTCAATTGGATCCAGATATATGATGGCCCAGGCAAAAGCATATGTGCGAGTAACCACAGAAAAAAGGCATCCCCTGCATGGGAACATAGCTGACATCAAAGGAGCAAGAATAAAGAGGGGGATGTCTTAGATGATGCAGGAAGAGGAGACTATTAGACAGGTGACCACAGTTGAAAATATATTCAAGGGAGAAGAGTGGAGTAAGTCAGATGAGAGCCGGATGAACTACCAGCAAGTCATCATCAGCCTTGGTAGAGAGTGCAGAACTTGGGCCAATGGGAGAGCAGAGCTGGAAATTAATCAGCTTATAAATGTTAATGCTGGGGATGATGATGCCATTGTGTACACTGATGGGTCTGTAATCCGTGGTAATAAATCAGGGTGGGGCTTCTTTGCTAGAGTAAAGGGCAGAACCGTTGCTGAACATAACGGGCCTTACATGATAACAACCTCCAGAATGAGAATTTCCTCATTCCTTTTAATTTCTAGTGCAGCATAGAGGCATGTGCAATGTTCTTACAGTGTTATTTTGTCTTCATCACCACATTCCAGGATGATTTCACTTGTCATCATTTCAATTCTGTCTTCATCACCACATTCCAGGATGATTTCACTTGTCATTGTAAATTGAAAGGCAGAACAAGTTGAAATACCTTGGAGTAACATTTGATCATGGGCTATCACATAAGTACCATGTTGATCACATCATACAGAAGTGCAAGATAGGTCTGGCAGCCCTAAAAACAATGGCTGCAGCGCACCTGGAGCAGAGACTACTGTCTCTTGTGCATCATCAGCTGGTCTTGTCTGTAGTCGAGTATGGCCTGGGAATACTCATGCTGTCAGTATCACTATGTGAACGACTGGAATGCATTCAAAACGAAGGGATGCATTTAGTCTTGGGCTGTATGCGAGATACCCCCATTGTGATGATGTGGCACATGCTTGGACTGCTGTCAATTAGATCCAGATATACGATGGCCCAGGTGTCACGAGAGGGTTGCTTGTTATAGAAATTATAAAGTATCCTGGACACAAAGTTGTATCAGGTGATACCAGGATAGTGCCAGATAAGATACTGGTCTTATAAGTAATACCCCCTTCTCTGAAAAGAGTAAGGGTGTATGGACATCAAAGGTAGGATCAAGCTGTATAAGTTCCTAGAGAAGATGGTAATGTATTACTCTAAGTTCCTACATGCTCCTCTCAAGATCCTCTTCTGTTAATAATATTATTAGCTTTGCTAGGGGTATTAACTAACTATCTACCAACAAGAACTGTAACTTAACTTAAATAATTTAAGTAAGTCTGCTGGTAAATATTTACAATTTATTTTTACAGGTTTTCTTTTCTGTTTGAAAATGTTTCAAGAAACTCAAAATTTAATTACAACATTAAATAACTAAAACACTTGAAATTTGTTCACAAGCAGGCTATCAAAAGTCTCTAAATTTGTAGAAAGTTCTTCTCTCTTGGTTGATCTCACTCTGGTTGTAGTATATTTATACCAGGATGTCTAGAGCATGCCACAATGATCTGGGAAGCAATCCAAAAGGCAAAGTCTGACAGAACAAACCTCCATGTAATCTGGTTGGATCTAGCGAATGCTTATGGATCCGTTCCACACCAGATGTTGTGGCAGGCCCTAGAAATGTATCATGTTCCACAAGAGATTGCAGCAATGCTGAAGCTGTATTTCGCAGGGTTTTCTGTCAGATTTTCAACCAGAGTACACAACGAAGTGGATTGGCCTTGAAGTTGGAATTGCGATGGGATGTACCATCTCTCCGATACTATTTGTCATGGCTATGCAGGAAATCCTCAATGCGGCTGAAGGAGTGGCTATAGGCCCAAAGCTCGGTGGAATGTCACATGCCACCACTCAAAGCATTCATGGATGACACAACAATTCTGACATCAGATGAACATCAGGCCAGGAGGATGTTAGCACGCCTGGATGAACTAGTCAGCTGGTGCAGAATGAGCTTCAAACCCAAGAAGTCGAGAAGCATATCAGCCAGGAAAGGGAAGATAGCAGAGGTCATATTCACGGTTTCCAACCAAAGAATCCCTACTGTCATTGAGGAACCTGTTAAAAGTCTTGGCAGAGTGTACGATGCCTCTTTAAAAGACTCGAAGGCAGTGCAACAGACAATAGAAATGGCAGACAGAGGACTACAGATCATAGACCAAAGCAGACTCCTGGGAAAGTTAAAACTGTGGTGCCTCCAGTTCATGTTGATACCGAAGTTGCTGTGGCCACTGCTTATATATGAAATAAGCACAAGTACAGTGGAAGCTATAGAGCAGAAGGTCAACAAGTTCATGAGAAAATGGCTAGGGGTACCACCAGGTCTGTCAGATGTAGCACTGTACTGCAAAAAGTCAAAACTTCTGCTTCCCTTCAAGTCAGTTGTTGAAGAGTACAAAGTTGGAAAAGCAAGGCTTGCAATGATGCTACGCGAGTCAGCTGATGACGTGGTTAAGTCCATTCAGCCCACACTAAAAACGGGAAGGAAGTGGAGAGTGGAAGAAGCTGTTGATGCTGCCCAAGAGTCACTCAAACTGAGGGAGGTAATTGGATACACACAAACGAATAGATGGGGATTTGGGCATGGTGACATCCGCTGGTGGTCCAAGGCATCAAGCAGGGAGCGCAGAGACATGGTAGTTCAGGAGATACGAGGAGCTGAGAATGATAAGAGGTTGCAAAAAGCAGTGCAGCAGGTCCAACAAGGCCAATGGACTACATGGGAAGGAGCCCTGCAAAGGTCTTTGACATGGAATTGTGACAGCGCCATCTTGAGGTCTGTCGTTCTCGGCGCTGGCCCCATCTGGGCAGTCATGTTGTCTATGTGGTTTAGTGCCTTTTGATCACGTTATCTTCAAGCAGATTTATTACAAGGCCATAATAAGCCTACATATTAGTAGTGTTTTTGCTCTAGTTGTGTATATCTGTGTTTTCATGCATTCTGGAGCAATAATCGCGTGTGTTATCTGTGTGGCGCAGATTAATGCGCGTAAGCGCGCAGTAAATTGAGTGGTTAGGCCAGGGCTTATAAAAAGGGGTAGCAAGCGGCGAAACCGGTCTATGTTTGAGAGAGCCGCCCAGTGAGAACAGACTAAGAGGACACACAAGAGCCAAGCTGTAAATGCCTTGAGCACGTGAGTTAATTTAAATTAGCATTAGTTTTCTAGGATTCTGAAATTATATCGATGTGGCTATTTTAATGTTTAATGGAATAAATAGATAGATAGATAGATGTGAAAGTTTAAGAGCGATTATTTCATTCTTCAGAAAGGCAGACATAGTGTGAGGCTATTTCACTGCGAAATTTAGATAAGATTAACAATCGCAAGATAGCAACCTCGTGGTGATAAAAGGCGGTGATAGCGAGTCTGAGCAAACACGCTCCGCGTGTTAAACCTATAATATGTTATGCCGAGCGACACGCGGTGTATTTAGTTCCAGTTTTTGGTTAAAGCCAAGAATATTATTCTTTAATGTAAGAGTAATTTTATTTTATCCTTTAATGTAAAAGTAATTAAGTGTATTTCACGATTATTGATTATTCTACTGTTTATCTTTAGTGGTTACTTAGAAGGGAGAATAGTCATTTAGATTTCTGGTGCGTAAGGCAAGTTGAGACAGGTGTTTCTCTGTTTGCTCCCGGTGGAGCATGGAGAACACCTATGCGGCTGGTGTCCACCACAAGTCAACAGAAGCATTTTTATGCTGTTACAGTGGTTGTTCCTGTAATAATGTGTTTCATGTGATGAGTTCCCAATCTCGTCAGGGGTCACATATGACACGTTTGTGGCCAGGCACACCAGTCGTCACTTACGACATGTTCAGAGTGCGGGAACGAGTATTGATGTGGGTCGGTTGAGAGGTAGTAGTTAATTCTCATTATTGAGATTATTTGTTGTACATGTATTGAAGAATATTATTTTATGTCCAGTTGATTATTATTGTTATGTGAACATGGTTTGTGAGAGCACGTGGGCGTACTTGGAGATGTATATTTCTCTTCTCCGCTCCTGAGGGAGCATGGGGCCACCGGTGTGGTTTGTCTCAGCATGAAGCATTCAGATGCTCTTGCAGTAGTGGTTTCGGTAGCAACCTATGTTACCCGGTGCGATTGCCAGCCTCATGCACAACACCATACTAGTCGCATTGGACGACACGCATGAGTGTGTGAGATAGTTGATGATATCAGGATGGGCGCATGTTTTCTTTATGGTAAGTGTTATTATCCATGCTATTAATGTTCACTTAGACATTGTTTTATTTATTGTTTTTCAGACAGTCTATGAACACTGACTGGGTGTTCGTTTGATTGTTTGTTGGATTGTTTGTTTGGTGTTCGGTTCTGTTCGGTAGAATTAAATGTTGATCTGCATAAGGCTTTGGGTTGCTTGAATTGTTAAGTCTGCTGCTGAGAGGGTTGCAAGCAACCAATAATTGCAACCCCTGTCAAACGATCCTTTATAAATTTTCTTAGTGCACGGGTCTTGGGTGTGAGGTACACCTAGCGCCCCTGTCACAGAATGATATATGGCATATGGCACCTCTTAGGCTCAGCTTCGTGGTTAGATCAATGTATGACCTGCTGCCGTCGGCCACCAACCTTGTGAAATGGGGAAAGTCGGATGATGAGCAGTGCCCCCTGTGCCAGGGGAGGCAGACACTTGAACACATGCTCTCAGCGTGTAAGGTGGCATTAGGGCAAGGGCGATACACTTGGCGCCATAACAAAGTGCTAAATGAGCTTGCTGCGACAATAGATCAGGCAAGAATGAAAGCGAATAGCAAAGTCCGGCCAGACACCGCAAACACATACTTTCTGAGGGCAGGAAAGTCAGCACACCCCAAACCGAGTAAACCTGGTAGCAGTTTACCATCTCTTCTTGACTGTGCAAATGACTGGGAGATGGCAGTAGACCTACCTGGACGGGGGACATATCCAGAGAGTATCAGAAAATCGCAGAGACGGCCGGATATAGTGCTTCATTCTTCAGCAACGCTTCAGGTCATACTGATTGAACTGACCGTGCCATGTGAATCCAGATTAGACGAGCAACATTCTTTCAAAGCGGCCAAGTATAGCGATCTGGCCGCGGATCTGAGACACGATGGATTCAGTGCAAGGGTCATGGCGGTTGAAGTGGGCGCAAGAGGGCTTGTGGCTGCATCAGTGTATGATTTATTGAAACTGTTGGGGCTGAAGGGACAGTCTAGAACAAGGGCACTGAATAGCTTAGTGAAACTGCCGAAAAAGCATCAGGCTGGCTGTGGAACAACCACAATGGGCAATGGAAATCGTGACAATAAACGCTGCGGTACAGAAAACACCAAAATTTTTCTAAGTCCACAACGCTGAGTTTTTTTGGTGTACTAGTGAAAGGGCTGCGACTCTGGGGCAACAGGCGATGTACGTGGGGCGTTCAGAAAGTAATGCACCACATCGTTTTTCTCAGCTAATAATGAAGACAGAAGCATGACATTTTGCACACAGTTAAGAAAAACTTCAGAATCTTCCACTGACTCTGTGTGAACAGTATGAACTTTCTTGCATTTAACTTTGAAATGGTTTCTTCCCCCACAATTTGAACAAAACTTCCTCCATGCAGGACACTTTTTCTTAATTAATAGATGTTTCTGTTCGCAGTAATGACACTCCCTTCTAGGTTCAAAGTACCCACTGTCAGTGTTACTTTGACAGGCTTTACCAGCAGCATGCCCAGTGTCTCTCTTGGGAGGTTTATGGTTGAGTGATTTTTTCTGTACCTTTTCAACCCTTGCTTCAGAAGGTTGAACTGTATTACTCATCTCTCTTATGTCGTTTCCAGTTTGCTCGAAGACTCTGCATATGTGAATGGCTTTCTTTAGATCGAGGTCAGCTTCTCTCAAGAGTTTCTCCTGTAACCTTTTGTTGACTGTAAAGACAATTTTGTCTCTTATCATACGATCCTTGTCGTTAAAGTTGCATAAATCTGCCTTAGTTCTCAGCTCAGTTAAAAAGGAATTAAAGGGCTCTTGAAGAGGTGTGTTCCAGAATCTGAACGTATGTAATACTTCATTGCTTCGTGAGCTACAATGGTTCTGGAGCAAATCGAGAATTTTAGTAGGGTTAGAGTGGTCTCCTTCCTCTGCCAGTTGATCAAAAACTTCAACAGCTTGTAGAATAATGGCCGCCCGAACAGAATCAGGTTTAGAGGCCACCTCTATTGCATGCATGTATAGTTCTAACTGTCGTCTCCATTTACGAAATGTGTCTGGTTCGACGTTATTTATGTCTAGGCAGGGTGGTAACCGAAATAAGGGCCGTTCTGCCATGACGAAATGTCTAATAATGGTATGCAAGCAATAACCTACCAGTCTATGAGTCAGCACACGTGTTACAAGATCTTCAGCAGAATAGTTTGAATTCTGTAGAAATAAACACCGCTGCCACCATGTTGATATTTACCTTCGTGTGTAGTAAATATTGTAAGATATAATGAGACGTGGCTGGCTGTCATACATTCTCACGTTATGAAGTTTAATCACGAAGGCGAACACACTGAATACATAGGACATATTTAATCGGACATCTTAGAAAAAAAGGAAGTCGGAAGAAGAAAACAGAAGAGTTCCCATAAAGGTAAGTAACTCTAGTCGGGAAAACAAACTAAATAACGAGACAATCAACAGTTGGAAACGACGAATGGAAAATAGCCTGCTATCTGAAGAAGACACACAAATGCCAGAATGGACAAAAGTGCTGTATCTTTCACACCAACAAGAGCTTCTCTACACCTGAAGACTGTGAGTACACTGATGTTCATTAAGCTGGTTGGTCCTTCTCTACATGTTTTTCGGCCTTTACCGTACGTCAATTCCAGGTTCCTGAAAGGCAGACATCTAGCAACTGACTCGAAGAGCAAAGAACGGGTACGCGAAGATGGCAGCACCAATGTATTGAGCCCAATTTGGAAACTATTGTAAATATAAGGTACTAATTTGATGGGTTTTTTTTAATGCTTTACTGGCATAATGGGATGGGGCGAGAGTACCGGTAAACTTTATTTTAGGAAAAAAGCACTGTATATATGTATGTATATACATCTGCTTCGGGCAGATAGGGCTCGTGATCCTTGGTTGGTAGCTTATCTAAGAGAAGGAACTCTGAATTCAAACCACCACTGCCTTGCGGGAATATCCATTTATGGAATTGGCTTCGGGAGTAAACCCTGAGGATAAATCCGGAGTCGGAGTCCCTAAGGCAGTCTAATGTCTATTCGACATTATTCTGGCAACTCCTGCGACGTGGCTGGTACCAAACTGTATCGGCTACTGCCGTTCCTTTGGATCTACCAGCTGTGTGGAGAGGGGGAACATGCTGCATGGGCAACAGCTTGATCTCCATATAACTGTGCCCAAGCTCGCGCCCTGGAGAGGACACTCCAGCTTCACCTATAGAGGTGTCGGCAAAACACGGGAAGTAGCAGTTACCGGTTATAAGCATTTTGCCCAATTGGCGTAGGGCATGGCGCCAGGGGCTACTTCCGACAGTGGAAGAGGTTCTAGGATCTCACTGGACAGCTACCGCCCGCTTCAAGCTGGGCAGCCCCCAGTCAATAAGGTGTTGTCCTGCCACTGTCTGCTTTCCCCATTGGGTGCATGGGGATTAGGGTCAAACCCGAACTGTGGACAGAAAATTTTGCACCAAGCAATTATCAGAATAATAGAAATAAGCAAACTCTCAGATTGGGATGCTGGAACGTCCGGACTATGTTGACTGGACTATCCGAAAACCTACAGGACGTAAACGATGTAAGGAAGACAGCCATAATTAATGATGAGCTTAAACGACTTCAGGTGGATATAGTTGCACTTCAGGAAACGCGCCTGGCGGACTCTGGAACGGTGAGTGAGAAGGACTACACATTTTATTGGCAAGGGAAAGATCTTAATAAAACTAGAGAACACGGAGTAGGTTTTGCGGTAAAAAAATCGCTAACTAAAATGGCTGAACCAGGCGAGAATGGATCAGAACGTCTGTTAACGCTCCGCCTGCAAACTAGCACAGGTCCCATCACCCTTGTCAGTGTGTATGCTCCTACTCTGTACTCTGCCTCAGAAGCTAAAGATGAGTTCTACGAGAATCTAGCAGCAGTCATCAAAAGCATACCTAGGCAAGAACAGCTTGTTCTCCTTGGTGACTTTAACGCTAGAGTGGGTGCCAATAATGTTTCATGGCCTTCATGTCTGGGCAGGTTTGGTATTGGCAAGATGAATGAAAATGGACAACGGCTCTTAGAGCTGTGTGTCCACCATGACCTCTGCGTGACCAACACCTACTTTCAGACAAAACCCCAGCATAAGGTGTCATGGAGACACCCACAATCCAAGCACTGGCACCAACTGGACCTGATTCTCGTCAGAAGGCCACTTCTCAGGTCTGTGCTCTCCACGCGCTCGTGCCATAGTGCAGACTGTGATACAGATCACTCATTGGTTTGCTGCAAAATCAGAGCACAACCAAGAAAACTCTATCGTGTCAGACATGAAGGGAAACCACGCATTGATACCAGCAAGATGTCAGACCTTGTCATGATCGCTCAATTTACTGCGACCTTCAAGAAAGTGCTCAGCAGCCCTCAGCATGGTGATACTATTACAGAGAACTGGGAGCATCTACGGAACACCATTCAAAGTACTGCACTTGCCACCTTTGGTAAGAAAACGGCAAAGTCAAATGACTGGTTTGATGCTTCATCAGATGTGATGGCACCTGTCATTGAAGCTAAGCGCAGTACTATGAATGAATACAAACGTTCACCGAGTGCTAGAACCCTACAGATCCTGAAGGCTACGAGAAGCAAAGTTCAACAAACTGCTCGACGCTGTGCAAATGACTATTGGCTCCAGCTCAGTGAGAGCATCCAGATCGCAGCGCAAACAGGCAACATTAAACAAATGTATGACGGTATAAAGAAAGCACTTGGCCCCCAAAAAAGTAAGACGGCACCGCTAAAAACCATCAGCGGAGAGAAGCTAACCGATAAGGGTAAGCAGATGGAGAGGTGGGTCGAGCACTACTCTGAGCTTTATGCTAGTGTTAAGGATAGATTTGAAATGCAGATAAAATAGTGTGACATGTTACTACACGCTAGCACATTTCCATTTTTATGTGAGGAATTGTGTTCGCCTGTAGTCAAACTACGGTTTGCACGAAGCGTCCACCCGTGGTGAGCGATGCGTTCACCCGTGTTGAGCGACGGTCAACTAGTGACGTTTCGGTCACATGTCGTGGGGTTTAGTGTGTAAATTAATTGGGCTTCCGTCTTTGTGTTTGCGTCCAAGAGAGATGTAATTTTTCGAGCTCCGGGATAATGGAGTGTGATATATAAATATACATCGTGGCATTTATTGTTTGAGGCCGCCACGTTATGTGCAAGTTGGTTCCTGAACTCATCTAGAAGTTCAGACCCTAATTTACTACAAGTAACTTTGATATACGAGGCAACTAATATTTGGTTTGCACTGATTGCCTCTGCCGCATTACTTTGGTTTTTTCGTGGATTGCCCGAACCTTTAGTACATACGGCCAGGATTGAGTGGAGATGAGAGTAGTGCATCATTATTATATTATATGCCACGTAAAGATGTCTAACGTTTGAACTTATTGACGGACGAGGGATAATCTACTACGCTTATCCATTGCTATGTACTTTTGATGTGTTGATGGATACTATTGTGAAGTGACTTTATGTATTAAATGTCAACCATGTTTTCCCGTGGACCTGTTCACCTACCGGCTCTGTTATGTATACTGACCAATCGGATTACGATAAGATAAGTGCCTGTTAATACACTCTTGTATCTTTGCCGTGGCGTAAGCCTTTTTGATATCTATGTTATTCCTTTTCTTCGTTTCTATATCTTTGTACAAATCTGTTGTTAGCGACACATGTCATTGGAAAAATGACCGCGCAGCAGATGTTTCTGTAGGTTTTGCTTACATTCCTCAAGCAGTGAAATTTCCGGCTCAAGTTTATCTCACCGATGTGGTTCACTGCCTGTTTAGTGTGACCTAAATTGTTTAGCTGTGCTGCTTCGTCCTGCTAATTGTCAGTTCTTGTTGTGTGTTGGTTTTGTTTTTCTTCTCCTTAGTTGACAACCATTCTGTTCGTGATGCTAGTCTAACCTTCTATCACTTGTTTACATTTATATGTACATTGTTACAGGTTCTGTCCTGTATTTTTTTAAGCAGTAAGTCGGTTCTATTTGTTGTTTCTCCTTAGTTTCCCATTTGCATTCTTTTTCGTTTACTTGCTGCTGTTATTACATTGCCTTGGTCACTTGTACTTGTCTTTTTGTTTAGTTCCATCAATTCTGTTCTTGTACATTATAATAATTTTTTTTCCTCTCCTCTCTTTCTCTTTTCCCTCGTATCTTTACTACTGTTGGTCTTTCATACTATACTATTTTGTTATTAATTAGTAATATTAAGAATCTATTTGCATTGATAATATTGCAAAGCACAAAGCTAGTGAATTGGTAGAGACGGACTAATCGAGATACATTTATTACATAATTTATAATATTGATAGTAAGATACTGAAGAAGTAGATAATGGAGTATCAGGAATTTATTACTATGGGCCAAGAATATGGTTATAAGGCGAAGGAATTAATGGACTTTGCCAAAGCGGAATTCAATGCCAAAGAAAATCAAGAAGCCCTAGAGAATAAGAGACAAAGAGATGCACGGTATGAAGAGCGAGAGCTCAGAAAAGCAGAGCTACTTGCGGAAGAGAACAAAAGGATTGCAGAACAGCAATTAGAAGAAAAAAAGTTGGAAAGACAATTTGAGGAGAAAAAGATTCAACAAGCTGCAGAAGCAACAAAATTTGCTCATGAAAAAGAATTAGAAGAGAAAAAGCTTGCACATGAAGAAAAAATGGCGACTTTACGTATTGAAGAACAAAATGTCCAACAGCAGAGTAGACAAAATGACGACTCTGAACGTAGAGGTTCCTCTAGCAACCACAATAGCGGTTTTGTTAAATTTCGTTTGCCTGAGTTTAAGCCAGAAATAGACGATATTTCGTCCTTCCTACAATGCTATGAAAATGTTTGTGAAGAAAATAAGCTTGATAGATGTCATTGGTGTACAAGATTGATGGATTTCATGACTGGTGAATCCTTAACTGCTCTGTGCCAATTGGACGGGCCGAATAGACGCAATTATGATGCTGCTAAAATATTATTATTAAAACTTCATCAGTTAGACGCTGAAGGTTATCGTATGAAGTTCAAACATATGATTCCTGAAACTGGTAAAGATTTTACACAGTTTGTAGCTGCAACTCGATTAACATTTAATAGATGGATACAACTTTCTGGCATTGAAGAGAATTATGAGGGCCTTAAGGACTTATTATTGCGAGACAAAATTTTGTCTTCCGTAAGCAGACCACTGCGAGAATATCTACAGGAAAGAAAGCCGTCAAGTTTGAGTTCAATGGAGGAATTATGTAGGCAATATTGTAATGCACATCCGGGAGTTTGTGTCAGTAATAACAATATTAAGGAAGCTTTACCTGTTGCCGCAGTTACAACTTGGAACCACAACAATTATAGACAAAGATCCTACAGTTGTGATGGGAATTTCAAACCAAGCAAATTCAATAACTCACAACCATATAGAGGTAGACAACCATATAGAAACTATTCACCCCAAAACAGAGGTAATTTCCAACAAAACTCAGGAGAAAGAAGGAATGATAATTTTGGTAACTATAATAAGAATTGGAATAACTGGGGACCCAATAACCAAAATTATTCATATCGTAATAGGTCACAAGACTATAGAAATCAAGGAAACAACAATAGGAACCAAAGAAATAATGACGGGAGTCAAAATAACTCTTTTTACAATCAGAGACATAGATCACGCTCTAGAAATAATGCAAATTCGAACTACCATGCGAACTCAGCAAGTACTGCTGCTACACCTGAGAACGCGCAAGACAACAATGTTGTTAATCATTCAGCTTCATGTTGTTCGTTTGACTTTGATACTGCTTCACAGTGTCCAGATTGCCAAACTCTATTCCAGTCTAATGTGACTTCCTTGTTAAAATGTGGTCATCCGCTCCCAGCAGTTACTGCTTCATCAGCACATGATGGCACAGGAGTACTACAGCTTCATAAAGGTTTATTGAATGGCACTCAAGTTACAGTACTCCGTGATTCTGGTTGCACGACTGTCGGAGTGAGACAGTCATTAGTACATCCGTCTCATGCAACGGGTGACTTTGTTAAATGTGTAACTTTTGGCGGTACAGTGGAATTTTATCCCACAGCCGTGGTGGATATTCACTCACCATTTTTTACAGGCAAGGTTAAAGTGTGTTTGTTAAGGAACCCAATAGCGGATGTCACACTTGGCCGGATACACGGCAGCAATGATTGCTCACCCGAAGAAATTGTTCAATGGGAACGTCAAAATTTATCAACTGCTGCTGCAGTTACTACGCGTGCCCAAGCCAAGGCACAAAAGGAAAATGATGATACCGGTCCTGGAACTCAGGACAATTTTCACGTTCACTCTGATATAGACAAACAATCCTTTATCAAACTTCAAAGAGAAGACAACTCTTTGAAGAAATTCTTTAGATTAGTCAAAGATAATGATTACGTTGATGATAGTTTGTCACCAAAACAGTGGTACACACTTAAAAATGATGTATTGGTTAGGAATTTTAAAGATTCATCTTTAATTAGACATCAGGTGATGGTTCCCCAAAAACTTCGTCTGTACATTCTACAACATGCACACGATTCGCACTGTGCTGGCCATATGGGCTACTCTAGGACGCGATCCAGAGTTTTGTCCTCTTTCTTTTGGCCGGGAATTTCCAGAGACACCTCCATATATTGTCGCTCTTGCGTTATTTGTCAAGAGGTAAAATCAAGAGGAGCCTATCATATGGCCCCGATTCAGGCGTGTGATATACCTGTACGCCCCTTTGAAAAAATGGCCGTAGATATTATCGGTCCTTTACCTGTTATGTCCACTAGAGGACACAGGTATGTGCTCACATGTATCGACATGTGCACTCAATGGCCCGAGGCCATCCATCTTAAGAACATCACCACTAATGATGTTGCTGATGCCCTTTTCTTGATTTTTTCTAGACTTGGTTTTCGTCGAAAACTTTTTTCAGATCGAGGTACCCAATTTGTATCTGACACTATGACTGCTGTTATGAAATGCCTCAATATCGACAGGTCTCTCAGTAGTGTTTACCATGCGATGAGCAATGGCATGGTGGAACGTCTTAACCGGACGTTAAAGCAGTTATTGGGCAAAGTTACAGTGAAATATCCTCAAGATTGGGACAGAGTTTTACCCGCCGTGCTGTTCGCATACCATGAGGTAGCGAATGAACAGACCGGTTTCTCGCCTTTTGAGCTTGTGTTTGGAGCTCAACCTCGAGGTCCCATGTCACTTATTAAGGACCTACTCATAGACTCAGAGATGACTCAGGACATCCAGTCATCGTATGAATACGTCGTTAACCTCCGGCGTAACATTATAGATGCATGCCAAATGGCTACAGCTTCTTCCGAGGCTGCTAAAGCAAGATCATGCCAGTTCCAAAATCGCAATAGACGATTATGTCAACTATTGCCTGGCGATGAAGCTTTTGTATTGCTTCCAAGGAAAGAAAATAGACTTTTAATTGCTTGGAATGGTCCATATAAAGTGTTGTCACGCATTTCTGATGTTGACTACATTTTAGAGATAAAAGGGAAAAGGAAGACCTTTCACATAAACATGCTTAAAGAATTCCACACTAGACCGGAACATCTTCAAGCCATCTTTCAAGCAGTTGATGACCACCCTAGACCTGGTACTCACTACTCTGCGTTATCAGTAATTCAGGAGGAAGAATCGGCTTTTCCTGATGTTCCCATGAACTTACCTGTCTTTCCTCTCCAATCGACTGAGACATGGAAGGATATTGCTATTTGTCCAGCTTTGTCTTCTGAACAACATTCCCAAGTCTCTAATCTTCTAGAATCCTTTCCAGACGTCCTCACAGACATCCCAGGGCGTACATCAGTCATTTTGCATGACATCACCCTTACAGATGATCGACCAATTCGTCTACGCCCCTATCCTATCCCTATTCACTACCAGCACCAGGTGGAAGAAGAATTAAAACAAATGCTTAATTTAGGAATTATAGAACCTTCCAATGCCCCTTACTCATCACCTATGGTCATCGTTCGTAAGAAAGACAAAAATATCAGATTGTGTGTAGATTACCGGAAGCTGAATAACATCACAGTCTTCGATGCTGAACCCTTACCCCTACTTGAAAATCTTTTGTCTCGTCTCGCCAAGTCTCTTTTCTTTACTAAAATTGACCTTACCAAGGGATACTGGCAAGTTCCCTTGACTGACAGAGCTAAACCACTCACTGCCTTTGCTACACAGCAGGGTCTTTATCAGTGGAACGTAATGCCTTTCGGACTTATGAACGCCCCGGCAACGTTTGTCCGGATGATGAGAAAAATTCTCTCTCATCGGTCCGATATAATCACATATATAGACGACATCTGTCTATTCAGTTCCACTTGGGAGGAGCACTTCTTAGGTTTACATTCTCTTCTGGACACTTTACGTCTCCATCACCTAACAGCCAAGCCCTCAAAGATCTTTATTGCTTTTGAGGAAATTTCATTCTTGGGACATAAGGTGGGTCACGGTTGTCTTCAGACCGTGCCACAGAATGTTTCCAAAATCCTAAAATTATCTGTGCCCACTACTAAGAAGCAAGTTCGTAGTCTTCTCGGCTTGATTCAGTATTATAGTAAATTTATACCAAACTTGTCTTCAATCACTGCAGACCTCTCTGCCTTGCTAAAAAAAGGCTTTCCGAACCACGTGCACTGGACACCAGAGTGCCAGGCTGCGTTAAATTATGTTCAAAATATTTTTTCTGTGCCACCAATTTTGAGGTTACCAGATACAAATCTGACTTATTATCTCCGCACAGATGCTAGTTCAAAAGGTATCGGCGCATCACTGATGCAAGAGTTCGAGGGAAGATTACATCCAACCCTCTACATATTAAGAAAGCTCAATGATGCAGAAAGAAAGTACCCAGTTATAGAAAGAGAGTTACTGGCTGTTATCTGGGCGGTAGTCAAGCTGGAGCGGTATTTGTTGGGCGCCCCTTTCATCATACAATCAGACCAGAAATCCCTTTCCTCATTGAAGAAGGCGAATCACAAGAACCCAAAGCTAGCCCGTTTCGCCATCCTGCTTCAACCTTTTCAGTATGAAATCGAGGCAATACCAGGTTCTGCAAATGTGGTCGCAGATGCTTTATCGAGATGCCCAAAGCTTGAACCTGAAGTTTCATATTGATTTAGTTAATTGACTTTATATTATACATGTGTGAAGCCATGGTGTTTATCCACTACTAGTCACTATGACAAAGGACGATGAAGACACGAACACTAAGTTCAAACCATTCATATTAACATTTGTGATTTACATGACTTTGAGATAATCATTATTCACTTTAACTAGTGGTACAATGAACAGTATTATACTACTTGCAGACATGAACAATTTCCAACTACGACATCATGTTATTATTCGGGAATGCACATTCCCATTAATTAAGATTGCTATACTAATACTAGAAATCTAGTTCTAACACGGATAGTTTGGAGTATGATTATATTATTGCAAATTTGTTTTGGACATTACTTGTCTTGCCACAACGTACAAAGGTACTTAGAGCAGAATAATTAAGTAATGTAATAATTGTGTTAATTAGTTATCCTTGCGTTCTTGTACTATTTTTTTTTCTCTCTTCTTTCTCTTTTTGTGAGATATTCATGTACTTTAGTTACATTAATGTCATATCGCATTGCTTCATATCTTATTTGATTCATGTCATGTTTAAATTACATTTAAGCTTTAATTTTAGGATTTTTGACAGCATTGTTACTTGGAGATATAACCTTCTAAATTATTTTTTTAAAATTATTATTCATGCATTTTTGAATTTTTGATTTGGATTTTTTGTTTTTATTTATTTTATATATCTCATACCATTTTCATATATGCATGCTATTTTTTGATATGGTTATTGTAAACTCACATGATCATACATTTATGTATTCTTTTGTTACATCATTGGAATATCGACTGTATATGACTTGTTACTTATTGACATATGACTGTTTATGACTGATGACAAATTCATCTAGCATGTTATTTAATGATAAGTTACATTATGCAGACTGACTGCGACTAGATTATTTTCGATGTGGCCCAATATTTGTGATATAATCAATTTTGGCCGCTATTTCCGTATAGGAAATATTTGAATTGGAAAAAAAAAACAAATAAATTTGTTTTTTTTTTACACCGCGAAGGGGGTGATATGTTAAGGATAGATTTGAGATGCAGATAAAATAGTGTGACATGTTACTACACGCTAGCACATTTCCATTTTTATGTGAGGAATTGTGTTCGCCTGTAGTCAAACTACGGTTTGCACGAAGCGTCCATCCGTGGTGAGCGATGCGTTCACCCGTGTTGAGCGACGGTCAACTAGTGACGTTTCGGTCACATGTCGTGGGGTTCAGTGTATAAATTAATTGGGCTTCCGTCTTTGTGTTTGCGTCCAAGAGAGATGTAATTTTTCGAGCTCCGGGATAATGGAGTGTGATATATAAATATACATCATGGCATTTATTGTTTGAGGCCGCCACGTTATGTGCAAGTTGGTTCCTGAACTCATCTAGAAGTTCAGACCCTAATTTACTACAAGTAACTTTGATATACGAGGCAACTAATATTTGGTTTGCACTGATTGCCTCTGCCGCATTACTTTGGTTTTTTCGTGGATTGCCCGAACCTTTAGTACATACGGCCAGGATTGAGTGGAGATGAGAGTAGTGCATCATTATTATATTATATGCCACGTAAAGATGTCTAACGTTTGAACTTATTGACGGACGAGGGATAATCTACTACGCTTATCCATTGCTATGAACTTTTGATGTGTTGATGGATACTATTGTGAAGTGACTTTATGTATTAAATGTCAACCATGTTTTCCCGTGGACCTGTTCACCTACCGGCTTTGTTATGTGTACTGACCATAATGTCCTGAATGAACACCTGCTATCATTCGCGTATACATGCATGATCCTCTAATATATCCCGTATTGTTGGTAAGGTTTTTGCCAAAGTCGTCTTAATGCGACTACACAAGTTAGCTGAGCGCATATATCCAGAGTCACAGTGTGGATTCCGAGCTGGTAGATCAACAACAGACATGATCTTCTCTGTTCGCCAGCTTCAGGAAAAATCAAGAGAGCAGAAAAGGCCTTTATATATCGCCTTTATAGACCTCACAAAAGCATTTGACCTGGTTAGTAGGGATGGACTCTTCAAAATCCTCCTGAAAATAGGCTGCCCTTCTAAAATGCTGGAAATGATAAAGTCATTCCATGACGACATGAAGGGAACAGTCCAATATGCTGGAAGCACGTCACAGCCCTTTGACATACGAAGTGGGGTTAAACAAGGCTGTGTTCTGGCTCCGACCCTCTTCGGGATCTTCTTTGCCTTACTATTGAAACATGCATTCAGAGATGCAACTGAAGGAATATGCCTTCACACTAGGTCAGATGGCCGTCTGTTTAATCTTTCAAGGCTGAAGGCAAAAACAAAAATCAGAAGGGTCACTATAAGAGACTTGTTGTTCGCTGATGATGCTGCAGTCGTCACTCAAAGCCAACAGGAGCTTCAGAACTTGATGAATCGCTTCACTAAAGCATGCAAGGACTTTGGCCTCACAATAAGTCTAAAGAAAACGAATGTGCTGAGTCAGGATGCGGGTGCTGCACCAGTTATCACTATCGATAACTATGAATTGGCAGTGGTGCACCACTTCACATACCTAGGGTCTACCATCAATGACAAACTCTCACTGGATACAGAAATCAACAGCCGCATTGGCAAAGCTGCAGCTACCTTTGCCTGCCTCACATCGCGTGTTTGGGGAAACTCCAAACTCACAATGAAGACCAAAGCTGCGGTATATAATGCCTGTGTCACCAGCACACTCCAATATGGCAGCAAGACCTGGACGACCTATGCTAAGCAAGAAAGAAGGCTCAATACCTTCCATTTACGGTGTCTACGCCGCATCCTCAGCATTTCGTGGAAAGATAAAGTGACAAATGTCGAGGTGTTGTCACGTTCTGGCCTTCAGAGTATGTATACTCCGAAGCCTGCGCCAACTTTGGGCTTACCATCAACACGAAGAAAACAGAAATCATGTACCAACCAGCTCCTGGCACAGTTTATACTGAGCCAATCATCAAGGTTAATGGTGAGAAACTGAATGTTGTGAACAGATTCACATACCTTGGTAGCACACTATCCCAGAACATTGTCATTGATGATGAGGTGAACACCAGGATCTCCAAAGCCAGCAGCACATTTGGCAGATTATACACCAACGTTTGGCATCGAAGTGGCATTAGTCTACAGACAAAGCTGAAGGTGTACAGAGCTGCGGTGCTTCCAGTGCTGCTATATGCAAGTGAAACATGGACTGTATACAGGCGCCACATAAAGATGCTAAACCACTTCCATACAGTCTGTCTCAGGAAGATAATGAACATCAAATGGCAAGACAAGATCCCGGATACCGCCGTTCTTGACAGAGCTGGTATCCCTAGTATTGATACTATTCTGATGCAGTCACAGATTCGCTGGGCAGGTCATGTAGTCCGCATGCCAGACCATCGACTGCCAAAGATACTCTTTTATGGTGAGATACAGAAGGGTAAACGCTCCCATGGTGGCCAAAAGAAGCGCTTCAAAGACACGTTAAAGATGTCATTGAAAACCTTTGACATAAACCCAGACACATGGGAAGCTGCTGTGCAAGACCGAACTGCTTGGCGCACATCTCTTCGTAAAGGTGCAGCGGCATGTGAATCATCCAGAAGAGCAGCAGCGGAACAGCGGAGACAAGCTAGAAAGGACCGTGTAATAAAACCTTCACATGAAGCAAACATTCCCTGCCCACATTGTCCGAGATCTTTCCAGGCCCGCATCGGGCTCACCAGTCACCTTCGTACCCATAGACTAACCTAACATATTCCTAAATAATTGGATGAACAGAGTGGTCTTCATCACCCGTGATGGACGAACAATAACACACTGCTTAGACAGCGCAGACTTCGCTGGCTTGGCCATGTTCGCCGCATGGAAGATGGTCGCATCCCAAAAGATATCTTCTACGGACAATTAGCAGATGGCAAGAGAACAGTTGGGCGACCACAGCTGAGGTTCAAAGATGTGTGGAAGAGAGATATGAGGGCACTGGACATGGATCCAGCAACATGGGAGGATGAAGCTGCCGATCGCACTAAGTGGCGATGCTATTTACGGCGCCACCTCAGATTGGGCGAAGAGAGGCTCACACAACAAGCAGAGGAGGGGAGAAAACGTCGAAAGGAGCACCAGGAAAATAAGCAGCTGAGGGCTGTCACCTCAGGGGTGCATTCCTATAGTCAGTTATGACTGAAGGGGCTATTATTATTATTATAATATATATATATATATATATATATATATATATATATATATATATATATATATATATATATATATATATATATATATATATATATATATATATATATATATATATATAGGCTATATATATAAAGTTAGTTGCTTATCCTTTACAGGACGTGGCAATCAACCCCAGCTTTTATTGGCTGTTTGTGATTTTTCTAGGCAATTTTTTACATTCAGTAGTTTGCCATTGCTTTCTGAACGGTACGGCGCTTATACCATTGTTAAAAATCCACACAAAGCGATTTGCTACCAAACCGCCTATATATGACAAAGGTATAATTAAAATTGTATTGTATACCTTGTCCTTTAACCTAAATATTTAACCCCAGCTTTTCAAAAAATGTGAAGAATATTCATTCAAGCTGTGAGACTAACGTATAACTAAAACTGTATTTCATATTCTGTCCTTTTTTAACCTTTATATATCCTTAGTCCTAGATATTCAACCCCAGCTCTCATAAAATCTGACATATACTCAAGCAAGCTGTGAGACCAAGGTATAACTTACGATTTGATTATGTCATTAGGGAGGTTAGTGATATATGAAGGTATATCGTGTCCAGTGAGAAACTTAGCCAGTTCTGATGTAAAGTGGTTACAGTTGTTTTCAAGCAAATGATACTTATCAGCTCTGTGAACAAAGCATCACCACACTTCAGTCAGTGACAGATATACACATCAAATATTTCTGTACATAACAGGTTTACACAAAGTAATAATCTGAACCTAATATAAAAGTAGTACAAACCAACAATCTAGACTAAAGATAAAAGTAGCAAAAACAAATAATCTAGACTAAATAAAAGAAAGTAGGAAAAACCAATAATCTAGACTAAAGATAAATGTAGCATAAACCAATAATAAAGACTACAGATAAAAGTAGCACAAACCATACTGACTAAAGATAACAGTAGCACAAACCAATAATATAGACTAAAGATAAAAGTAGCACAAATCAATAATCTAGACTAAAGATAAAAGTAGCACCAATCAATAATCTAGGCTAATGATAAAAGTAGCACAAACCAATTATCTAGACTAAATAAAAGAAAGTAGCACAAACTAATAATCTAGACTAAAGCTAAAAGTAGCACAAACTAATAATCTAGACTAAAGATAAAAGTAGCACAAACCAATAATTCAGACTAGATAACAGTATATCAAACCAATAATTAAGACTACAGATTTTTTTTTTTTTTTTTTCGCCCGCTAATACTCGAGGCGAAATCTCAGGTTATTATTTTATGTCTAACCTGACATTGATTTTACGTGAGTATCCCTTTTTTTTTTTTTTTGTACAGAGACAGGTGTCCCTCGCCATTCAGGCAAATACTCGCCGATTTCGGAGGTACCCATTTCAGCTGGGTCGGCTCAGGAGCCGCCAGTCCCTGGTCGACGACACTCCTTCAAATGTTCTCGCCAGGTCTCGAGTTAATCCAGTCCAAATCCCGGTCGACGAAAAATCCTCAAATGCCGTCGCCCGGGTTTGATCCTGTATCACCCGGTCGCCAGAGCGGTGTTGTAACCACTACGCTAGCGCGGCTCCCGCATAAACCAATAATTTAGACTAAAGATAAAAGTAGCATAAACCAATAATTAAGACTACAGATAAAAGTAGCACAAACTAATAATCTAGACTAAAGATAAAAGTTGCACAAACCAATAATTCAGACTAAAGATAACAGTATAACATACCAATAATAATTAAGACTACAGATAAAAGTAGCATAAACCAATAATTTAGACTAAAGATAAAAGTAGCATAAACCAATAATTAAGACTACAGATAAAAGTAGCACAAACTAATAATCTAGACTAAAGATAAAAGTTGCACAAACCAATAATTCAGACTAAAGATAACAGTATAACATACCAATAATAATTAAGACTACAGATAAAAGTAGCATAAACCAATAATTTAGACTAAAGATAAAAGTAGCATAAACCAATAGTTCAGACTAAAGATTAAAGTAGCATAAACCAATAATCTAGATTTAAGATAAAGTAGCACAAACCAATAATTCAAAGATAAAAGTAACACAAACCAATAATCTAAATTAAAGATAAACATTACTAAATCAATTAATTCAGAAAGATAAACATACCACAAACCAATAATCTAGATTAAAGATAAAAATACACAAACCAATTATTAAGATTAAAGATAAAAATAGTATGAACCAATAATCCAGATTAAAGAAGTTCAAAACAATAATCCAGACTAAAGATAAAAGTAGCACAAACTAATAATTTAGACTAAAGATAAAAGTAGCACAAACCAATAATTCAGACTAAAGATAACAGTATAACATACCAATAATAATTAAGACTACAGATAAAAGTAGCATAAACCAATAATTTAGACTAAAGATAAAAGTAGCATAAACCAATAATTAAGACTACAGATAAAAGTAGCACAAACTAATAATCTAGACTAAAGATAAAAGTTGCACAAACCAATAATTCAGACTAAAGATAACAGTATAACATACCAATAATAATTAAGACTACAGATAAAAGTAGCATAAACCAATAATTTAGACTAAAGATAAAAGTAGCATAAACCAATAGTTCAGACTAAAGATTAAAGTAGCATAAACCAATAATCTAGATTTAAGATAAAGTAGCACAAACCAATAATTCAAAGATAAAAGTAACACAAACCAATAATCTAAATTAAAGATAAACATTACTAAATCAATTAATTCAGAAAGATAAACATACCACAAACCAATAATCTAGATTAAAGATAAAAATACACAAACCAATTATTAAGATTAAAGATAAAAATAGTATGAACCAATAATCCAGATTAAAGAAGTTCAAAACAATAATCCAGACTAAAGATAAAAGTAGCACAAACTAATAATTTAGACTAAAGATAAAAGTAGCACAAACCAATAATTCAGACTAAAGATAACAGTATAACATACCAATAATAATTAAGACTACAGATAAAAGTAGCATAAACCAATAATTTAGACTAAAGATAAAAGTAGCATAAACCAATAATTAAGACTACAGATAAAAGTAGCACAAACTAATAATCTAGACTAAAGATAAAAGTTGCACAAACCAATAATTCAGACTAAAGATAACAGTATAACATACCAATAATAATTAAGACTACAGATAAAAGTAGCATAAACCAATAATTTAGACTAAAGATAAAAGTAGCATAAACCAATAATTAAGACTACAGATAAAAGTAGCACAAACTAATAATCTAGACTAAAGATAAAAGTTGCACAAACCAATAATTCAGACTAAAGATAACAGTATAACATACCAATAATAATTAAGACTACAGATAAAAGTAGCATAAACCAATAATTTAGACTAAAGATAAAAGTAGCATAAACCAATAGTTCAGACTAAAGATTAAAGTAGCATAAACCAATAATCTAGATTTAAGATAAAGTAGCACAAACCAATAATTCAAAGATAAAAGTAACACAAACCAATAATCTAAATTAAAGATAAACATTACTAAATCAATTAATTCAGAAAGATAAACATACCACAAACCAATAATCTAGATTAAAGATAAAAATACACAAACCAATTATTAAGATTAAAGATAAAAATAGTATGAACCAATAATCCAGATTAAAGAAGTTCAAAACAATAATCCAGACTAAAGATAAAAGTAGCACAAACTAATAATTTAGACTAAAGATAAAAGTAGCACAAACCAATAATTCAGACTAAAGATAACAGTATAACATACCAATAATAATTAAGACTACAGATAAAAGTAGCATAAACCAATAATTTAGACTAAAGATAAAAGTAGCATAAACCAATAATCTAGAATAAAGATAAAAGTAAAACAAACCAATAATATAAACTAAAGACAAAAATAGCACAAACTAATAATATAGACTAAAGATAAGAGTAGTTCCCAACTAAGATGGTTTAGTCATGTCTGCAGAATAGGAGAAGATCGGCTACCACGACAAGCATGGGAAACAAAGAGCCAGGGATCCAGACCCCCAGGACGACCCAGAGTCCACTGGGAGCACAACATTAGACAATCTTTGAAGGACCAAGGACTAGAATTGAACCAGGCCAGGAGGAAGACAGCCGATAGGATAGTCTGGTGCTCTCTCTTCCAAACCTCTACACCTCAAGGTAGAAGGGGAACGACTAAGTAAGTAAGTAAGATAAAAGTAGCACAAACCAATAATCTAGACTAAAGATAAAAGTAACATAAACCAATAATCTAGACTAAAGATCAAAACACCACACACCAATAATTCAGATTAAAGATAAAAGTAACACAAACCAATAATGTAGATTAAAGATAAATGTTACTAAATCAATTAATCCAGAAAGATAAAAATAGCACAAACCAATAATCTAGACTAAAGATCTACAAAAACTAATTATTAAGATTAGAGATAAAAATAGTATGAACCAATAATCCAGATTAACTCTTTGCACTTTTTTCCACCCTTTGCAGTAATTTTAGTTCTTGATAGATTAAAAACAACACTCAGAGCATTGTTTTGGCACAGGTGTCAAATCTGACCAACGCTCTGAGCGTTGTTCCAGAGTCAAAGAGTTAACGATGAAAGTAGTACAAAGCAATAATCCAGACTACTGATTAAAGCAGCACTAACCAATAATCCAGAATAAATATAAAAATAGTTTATGGTGTGCAGATATGATCAGCCAGTTTTTTTTTTTTTTCTGCCTTCATCCTTTAACATAGGCAGTTGCCAGGGCACCAAGTTCAATTAACCATGTCATTAATTTTTTCTGCATCTAAAGGTCTGTCCATTTATGAGTATTGTCTACCCAGTTTATCCTAAAGAACATGAGGAAAGAAAAACAATGCCCTCTCAAATGTATAAAGGACAAGCAAGGCAAATTGCTTACTGCCCCGAAGGAAGTAATGGGAAGATGGAAAGAATATTTCTCAGAACTCCTGGATGGTGAGCATGGTGAAGCATCAGAAATGATAAACACTAGCACAGAAGAGAAAACCAATGATGGTGAAGATGACATAAAGATGGAAGAACTGAATGCAGCACTGGAGAAAATCAAGATGGGCAAAGCAGCAGGGCATGATGGTATAACACCAGAAATGGTTAAGTTCATGGGAGCATCAGGCGACCTATTACTCTTAAGGGTTTTACAGGCAGCGTGGTACAACAAGACCATACCAAAGGATTGGGAGATTGCCATCATAACACCAATTTTCAAAAAGGGTGACAATCGACAGTGTGGAAACCATAGAGGCATATCCCTTCTCAGTGTCCCTGGTAAAATCTACTCTAGAATCCTAGAGCAGAGACTCCGACGCCTAGCTGAGCCACAATTGGATGAGGTCAAGTGCGGATTCCGAGCAAACCGAAGTACTCAAGACCTAATCTTTACACTCAGACAGCTGAGTGAAAAGGCCCTTGAGTATAAGAGTGAGATGCATCTTTGTTTCATAGATCTGGAAAAGGCGTTTGACAGGGTCCCCTGGAGCAAACTTTGGGACTGTTTGGCAAGGAAGAATATTCCAGCACCTCTGATTCATGCTATACAGAGCTTCTACAAGTCTTGCAGAAATTATGTGAGGACAGCAAACCATAAGTCGGAAGAGTTCAGGACCACCACTGGTGTAAGACAAGGTGATATCCTATCACCTTACCTCTTCATACTCCTTATGGACGATGTCATCAAGGCATGTAAGGAGAGAACAAGAAAGTATTCAGTGGGGTACTGGAAGATGAGACAGGTCTATATTTCGGAGCTGGCATTTGCTGATGATGTTGCCCTGATTGCTAAATCAGAGGCACACATCTCCAATCCAACCTGCAAGTCTGGAAGGAAGAGCTGGAGAAGAGAGGGATGGTCATAAGCAGCTCTAAAACAAAATCCATGGTGATATCACGAGAAGAAAGAAAACATCAGATTAAGCTGGGAGAACAGGTCCTGGAGCAGGTCGACCACTTTAAATACCTCGGAGCTATTATAGACCGAAAGGGAGGCATCAAAGAAGAGTTGGCCACTCAAAAAGCAGCAGCTGGGAGACTTTTTCAGGCCATAAATCGAGGATTCCTCAGCAAGAGAGAGGTTGGTAAGAAAACGAAGATGGCTGTATACCGCTCCACCTATGTCCCAGTCTTGACATACGGATGCGAGTCATGGGCAATGACTACAACCCATAAAAGCCAGATCCAAACCTCAGAAATGAGGTATCTGAGGAAGGTGGTTGAAGTAACAAGAAGAGACATGGTACGCAACCAGACGATACGTCAAGGCCTTAAATCCTACCCCCTGCAGACCCAAGTAGAACAGTCCCAATTAAGATGGTTTGGCCATGTCTGCAGAATGGGAGAAGATCGGATACCACGACAAGCATGGGAAACAAAGAGCCAAGGATCCAGACCCCGAGGACGACCCAGAGTCCGCTGGGAGGACAACATTAGACAATCTTTGAAGGATCGAGGACTAGAATGGAACCAGGCCAGGAGGAAGACAGCCGATAGGATAGTCTGGCGCTCTCTCTTCCAAACCTCTACACCTCATGGTAGAAGGGGAACGACTAAGTAGTAGTCTACCCAGTTTATCTTTGGTCAACTCCTTTTTCTTGTTCCAGGGACTGTCCCTTTAAGAATAGTACAAGATGAACTGTATGATCTTGCCACATGGCCATACTATTGAAGTGGTTAAAATGAAGAACAGTGAGACATGTGCTCGATACAGCCTTAAAAAAGAAATCATAGATGCAGTAATAAAGAGTAAGGGTTAGGGTTAGGTTTGTTAATCCTAAACCTAACCCTAAACTTAATCCTAACCCTAATGATGCGGGTGACTTATTAAGATGATATCAAAGAACACGTCCCACTATGCTGCATTTCAACCACAGAAGTTTGTATATTTAAAAAAAAATTAGTAGTAGCCTTCTCAAGTCACAACTGACTATGGGGAACTCATAACTGACTATCACCCTTGAAGTGATAACCCTCAGCTGTGTTTGGCCTATTGTTCCTTTTGACATGTTGTTTTCTTCTGCTTGTTGTAAGAGCTTCTTTTCACCTAATCTGAGGTGGTGCCATAGGAAGCATCTCCACTTGATGCGATTGGCAGCTGTGTCCTGCCAGAACGCAGGATTTATGTCCAATGCCTTCATGTCTCTCTTGTACACATCTTTGAACCACAGTTCAGGTTGCCCAGCTGTTCTTTTGCCATCTGCCTGTTGTCCACAGGAAATATCTTTTTTTCTGTTTTCAAGGGTGGAACAGTCCTCGGAAAACCTCAAAAAGTTATTGATTTAGAGATGACAAATATTAAGAAACAATACATGTTTTGCTGGTATTCATTATATTTTCACGTATTATTTGCAAGTTGAAGATTTGTTCTGTTGTGCTTCAACAAGTCAAAAACTGGGCTTATTCTTCTGCAACGATCTTTCTGCTTTAGGCTGTAATCTGCTCAATATGATCTTGAGAATGACTCTGCTGACTAATCAGATTAGTGATTCTGTAGGTGTGACAAATCTGAGGATTTCCTTTATTTAGAATGGTAATGATTATACAGGTATGTATCCATCTTCTTTGATCCTTAGCCACCGACTGTCAAAGCAGTGTGTAGCCATCATGCCTGTTAGCGTCTTGTAGGGCAGTAGCAAACTGCTTCCAGTTTGCTCGGTTGGTGGTTATCCCTTGTGCAGTGCCTGAGCTCTGGTTCATTCTTTGCATCTCGGCCTCCGCAGAGAAAGTATATTGAAGAGTTGGCAAGGGAAGCAGAGGAAGCTCCAGCCAAAGGAAATATGAGAGACCTCTACAACAACACAAAGAAGCTAACAGGGAAATATAAGCAAGCAAATGGCCTCATAAAAGATAAGAATGGAAAATTGATTAGTAATATACACGAACAAATGAAGAGATGAACAAAACATTTTGAGGAACTTCTCAATAGACCAGCTCCAACTAATCTCCCAGACATCCAGTGAGCAGAAGAGGAGCTACAAATTAGCTGTGAACGACCAAGTAGAGAAGAAATAAAGAAAGCCATAAAGCTTCTGAAAGATGGAAAAGCAGCTGGTCCAGATTGCATTCCAGCAGAGGCCATCAAAACAGATATTGATACCTCTACAGAGATATTATACAAACTACTTGGCAAAGCCTGGGAGAGAGAGGAAATACCAGCAGAATGGAAGGATGGTTATCTGGTCAAGTTGCCTAAGAAGGTAAATTTACAAGAGTGCACACATTATAGAGGAATAATGTTACTATCAGTGTCAGGAAAAGTATTAAACACAATCATCCTTGAGAGATTAAGAGTCCATAGACAAGCAACTGAGAGATGAACAAGCAGGTTTTCGACAAAACAGATCCTGTACAGACCAGATAGCCACACTGAGAATAATAGTTAAACAAAGTCTGGAATGGAATTCTCCGCTATACATTGGATTTGTGGACTTTGAAAAGGCGTTTGACAGTGTGGACAATCATTTTGGAAATTGATGAGGCATTATGGAGTTCCCATGAAGATCATTAATTTAATAAGGAAGACCTAAGAAGACATGACATGCAGAGTTCTTCATAAAGGACAACTTACAGAACCATTTAGGATTAGAACGGGAGTGAGAATGTAAAGTTCTTATGATGATCTCTTAATACACATTACTGATATCAGATTAAGAGTTCTTTAAGGGGAGGTTAAACCCCCAAAATGAAAAACACAGAATTATAAGTTAATATCTATATCTGGTCATTTATACAAGCAAAATGACTGAAAAAAATACAAAACATTGAGGTATATACTAAAAACTTGCAATCTATGACGGAAAAACAGTGAAAAAAAGGCAAATTTTAGCTTTTTTTGGTATTTTGTTGCCCAAGATATCTCAAATGTGAGTACAACTTGAGTTATGAAATTTGGCTGTTTCATTTGTTAATATATGATAATGATTGTATACTAAAATAATTTTGATTGGTTTGATATCTGAGTTTTTTTTTATTTTAACATACCAATTGAAAAATAGTTGAAATTTTTAAGGGGGGTATCTTAGCTATTTCTTAACAGTTTTGTAGTTTGTTAACATATATCCTTTATTTTAGTTTATTTTAATGAGCACTATGTGTACAGCGTGTGGCCCAAAATTTACTGCTGTATCACTAATAGTTTTTGAAAAATCATGGGCAACGTGCCCACATTTGTATGAAAAATGAGGTTTTGAGAAAATTAAGAAAAAAGGGAGGAATTATACTTTTACACAAAATTTACTCACCTCAGTATTCCCCTGCTATGTAGGAATCATCTCTAGTATTTTCCTTTATTGATTCCATGTTCTGTGTCATACTTTGCAGCTTACTTTTCATTAAATTCTTCATTTCAGCAGACTGTATGCGCTTTTCGTCAGTTTCCAAAAAAATACATCCTTTCTCTAGTAGACATGTACTATGCGATTGCTCTACCCTCAGCAGACTCAGTACATGTAGGAGAGGCTTTGCTCTCAATATATTCAAGATTAGGATCCCCTTATCAGATATTAACTGACAATGGTTCACAGTTCAGAGGGAAACTGATGGAGGAAGTTTTTACGATTTTTCAAAATATTCTCGTCCACACATTTTATCATCCACAATCGAGTGGACAAGTGGAAAGATATAACGGGACTCTACTTACAATTTTACGTAAGCTCACACAGGAGGAACCAGAATCCTGTGATTCGTTCTTACTGTAATGTTATGATGTATATATATAATCATTACCTCGTCATCTACACAAGCACACACGTTTCAGAAGGGACTCAGTAAAAGCATGTTCAATTCATAGCCATGTTTATTTACAGAATATCGTACATGTCAAGATTCGCATTATATTACAATGTGTGGTTCGTACTTTAATGTATTCATATTACATCCCCCCCTTTTTTGAAAAAAAAATGTGTGCAAACATTTCCAACGAAATGTTTCATGTGAGAAAGGATAAGTATGTGTAATGCTCAGTGTGAGTATATATGTCACTGTCTGTATCGGCTGGGAGGTGTCACTGTACGGCCAGAACGAGTGGTGTAAAGTGCTGGTGGTTCTGCGGAAGTCCCTGGTTTAGCTTGAGTTGGTTGTGATTTCGGCCTTGGCGCTTGTTGTTTTTGTGGGGCACCAAGGTCTGGAGTTACTGCATTGTCTGTTGAAAGCATGGGAATTCTCTGTTCTGTTGTATTCTGTGGGATTTCTCTTATGTCCACTCTGTTTCGCCTCAGGAGGTTGCTGCTGCTGTCTGGTCTTAAAGTATAGCTCCTGGGTTCAGGGTTTCTGGAAATGATTGTTGCTTTTGACCATGTGTCATTGTTGTGGTTGTAGGTAGTCACATGCTGACCAGGATATAATGGTGGTAAGTCTTTAGCACATTTGTCATAGTTGGATTTCTGAACTTGCTGACGATGCTGAAGTTGATCATATGTGCTGTCTCTATGTTGTGGACGGAAGTGGACCTTAGATGGTAGGAGGTCTTTAATTCTTCTATCAAACATAAGTTCTGCTGGACTGTCGATCTTACTGTCTACCGGTGTTGTTCTCCATCTCAAAAGTGCTAGGTGTACATCCTCTGTTCTTGTTTTCTTCATGATTGACTTGATAGTTTGTATCTGTCTCTCAATGAAACCATTAGATTTAGGGTATCTAGGTGATGATGTTGTGTGTTTGATCTTCCAGTCCTTAGTGAAGTTTCTGTAGTGATGATGTTGTGTGTTTGATCTTCCAGTCCTTAGTGAAGTTTCTGTATGCTTGACCTGAGAAATGTGGACCGTTGTCTGATCTAATTTCATCTGGGATGCCAAACATGCTGCAATACTTCTTTGTAATGTCTGCAATAACAGCTGATGGTGAGGGTTGTGGAAGTTTCTCAATGATGGGAAATTTGCTGTAGTAATCAGCAATAATAAGATAGTCATTATTGTCGATTGAGAAAATATCAGTTCCTATAATGCTCCAAGGGCTCAATGGTATGTCTGATGGTATGAGAGGTTCTCTGCACTGCCTATTTGCATGTTCTTGGCAAATTGAACAGTTTTTTACATAGTGTTTCTATGTCCTTGTTTATCTGTGGCCAGTAAACATCTTTCTTTGCTCTCAGTTGTGTCTTCACAATACCAAGGTGACTATTATGGAGCTGTTTAAGGATCAGACCATCTTCGATGCTTAACTCGTCCCTCATCGAGTAGTATGGACGGATGTGTGTTGGAACTTCCCTGATAGAGCTTGGCCATCCATGGTATATCAGTTCTTTGAGAGAGTTAAGGATAGGATCTCTCATTGTGTCTTCTCTGATGTGTTCAAGCCGATTATCGCTAAACTTGACAAAATCAACTTTGATGTTTGGGGTAAGATCTGCTGTCTTGTTGGGGTTTGGTAATCTGCTGAGAGCATCTGCAAGACCTATATCCTCTCCTGGGATATACTGAATATTAAAATCATAACCTTGTGTTTCCAATAACAGAGCTTGTAGTCGTGGTGGTGCTGAAGCTATTGGTTTTTTATGAATCATCTCAAGTGGCTTATGATCTGAGAGAATTGTAAATGGGCGGTTGAAAAGAAATGTGTGGAAGCGTTTGATTCCAAAACGTACAGCTAGCATTTCTCTTTCTGCAGCTTTATTTGCGTATAAGGAGGTACCCTACCACTCTACTGGAATACCTCCAGCCACGTTATTATTTCGATGACCCATCAAAGGACCCCATGATTAATAAAAATCAGCCAGTCAAAATTATTTTTACACATGAAACTATGTTTGAAAAAGTTTAATTCTGTTTGCTTCAGTGAAATGAATATGGTACCAAAAATTAAAATCCATGCATTAGAAGCAATATAGCATCACAAATATACCAATTTGTATATTTTACATATATAATTAGATAAAAATACACTTACCTGACATACTTTAAAAATTTATATAAAATCATCCACAAAGGTTTTAGTGAAAATAAACATACAGAAATGTGGGCAAATGAATGTACTTTCCAGTGCACTATGTATCTAAAATTTGATATTTTCAATGAAATTCTTCATTTTTGGGGGTTAAACCTCCCCTTAAGTATAAACCCACATGCCCCCAGTGAGAGTGAGACAGGGATGCCTCTTGTCTCTATTTCTTTTCTAGCATAGATTGGGTTATGAAAACATCAACATCACACAACAGAAATGGAATCCAGTGGAATCTGACTAAACAGCTTGATGATCTGGATTTTGCAGATGACTTGGCTCTTCTGTCCCATAACCATAATCAGATGCAAGAAAAAATGAACATTCTCGGTGAGAGGTCACAACATGTGGGTCTGAAGATACATAGGAAAAAGACAAAGATTTTAAGAAGAAATGCAAGAAATGATAACAAGGTTGAACCTGAAGAAACACTACTAAAAGATGTAGAATCGTACACGTATCTTGGCAGTAATATAGACAAAGTTGGAGGGACAGACAGTGATGTCAAAATAAGAATACAAAGAGCAAGAGGAGCTTTCAATGCATTGGGAAACATATGGAGGACAAGAGAAATCAAGTCCAACACGAAAATAAGAATCTTCAACTCAAATGTCAAGTCAGTCCTATTGTATGTCTCTGAGACATGGAGAGCAACAAAAACAACAACCAAAAAGCTATAGACTTTTACAAATGGGTGCTTGCATAGAATAGAATGACTGAAATGGTATGACAAAGTCACAAATGTGGAACTGATGACAAGAACCAGACAAAGTGCCAGTGGAACAAGAGTTGAGAAGAAGATGCTGGCGATGGATAGGACACACATTGTGGAGACCTGTTGAAAACATTACAAGGCAGTCCTTGTTCTGGAATCCACAGGGAAAGAGAGGCAGAGGTAGACCAAAAAGCACATGGAGAAGAGAATGATACAGAGGTGAAAATGATGAGGAAAACATAGAAAAAACTTGAGCGGATGGCACAGGACAGGAAGACTTGGCATGTGTTTGTTGAAGGCCTAAGCTCCTTGGGGAGCTAAAGGGTTTTGATTGATTGATTGCTTAGTTAACCAAACTCTGACACAGAACCTTCTCATGATACTTGGCTGCAACAGTAAAAGAAGAGAATGGAGAATTAAAAGAAAAGAATAGACGGTAGCTTCAAAGGTAAGTCATTCTACTCAGAAGTGCAGAAAAAGGCGTAAAAGCCTTACCTGAAAGTGGTTTCAGATAAGTGATGGAGGAAGTCCTGGAATTCTTCAAAAGTTACATCTGTCATCCCCAAATCAATAACTTCTTGAGGTTTTCCGAGTTGTGTTCCACCCTTGAAAACAGAAAATATATCTTAGATCACAAAAAGCAACATCAGGGAAAGCCATCTTAGGACAAGAGAATTTATTGTTGATCAGAATCATTATCACTGCATTCCTGGAAAACTCATAGGTGCTCAGTCTCCCCTTGGCAAATGTCGAAGAGTCTGAATGATAAATGTTTCTGTAGTGTGCTGGTTGCATTCCTCCATCCCTGATAGTCAAGAGAAGTTACAAGTTTACAAAGCTGAAAATGGACACAGAATTTCTTCTCCCTTCTTCACTCTCATACAGCATATCTACCGCTCATAAAACAGGCAGCCAGTCTCAGGCTTCTATCATCACCATATAGTTTCTCCTACAAAGGGGATAGTGAATGCCATGCTCTTATTCTGTTTCTCGTGTCCTACCAAACATTACTGGAAGGCATTTTCTGGTTTTATTCCCCATGAGAGTGAATTTGAATGGCAGAGCCAGTAACCTTTTACCTTTCACTCTGCAGAATAAGTTGGGCATAATTATAATAATAAGCATTTATAAATAATTCAGCCACATAAATATTTAGATAGTGCAGTTCAGATTTGATTCTGGTACATTATTATTATCTTCAATATATAGCAATGCTGAATTCAGTGGATCTGATGGTTTGATTACTGAGAACTTGACAAGGGCCTTGCCCTTCTATCTCATTAATAAAACTGCAAGTAAGAGAAAATGAGAATGCTGGAAGACATGTTACAATAACCAGGTCTGAGAATCCACAAAGAAAAGATAAAGATAATGAAAATAAATGTAGCAAATGATGTGGAGATAGCAAGATTGCATTTTGAGAGATACCCATAAATAGGAAGAGTAATCTTATGCATATCTTGGCAGCACAGTGGACACAAATGGAGGAATGGATGGCAATATCAGAATAAGGGTGTAGATAGCAAATGAGGTTTTAAATACATTAGGGAATAATAATAAAGACATTTTGTCCAACAAAAAAATATAAATTTTCAATTCAAATGGCAAGAGAATCCCAGTGTATGGCTCAGTGATTGATAGTCCTAGTGTATGGAGAGAAAAAAAATCAACAACTAAGAATTTACAGACATTAAGAAACAAAGCTTGCTAAAAATAGAGACAGTAAAATCAGCTAATAGCACTAGAAGGCAGCCATTGTTATGGAATCTCTAGCGTATAAGAAATGGAGGGAAACCCAAACACAGCATAGACAAGTGACATGAATGACATGTTTCTCTTTAAAGTGATAGAGAAAAATACCCTGTTCACCCAGTGATGAGTTATAATTAGAATATGTAATGTCTACAATTGTACATAGTATATCAAAGGGGCACTTTTTGCTTGCTGTATCATCATCATCATGTATTGTACAAGGTGATTGACATAAGTCTTGGGCCTGACCATGAAGGACATGTCACAGAGAGCTGAAATTTTGTATAGTGTTTATTCCTTTTCAATATAGCCACCGTCTGAATTGACACACTTCTGCCATCTCTGCTTGACCTTGAAAAGACCTTGGGAGTAGAACACCCTATTTTTCAAACTAAACCAGTCATCACATGCTAGTATAACCTCTTCATCGCTGTCAAAATGATTTCCTTTTAGCTGTTTTTTAAGATTTGGGAATAGAAAAAAGTCTGATGGAGCCAAATATGGAGAATATGGTGGATGTGGAAGAATTTCAATATTCAAATCGTTGGCTGCTAGCTGCACAAGCTGTGCTTTGTGAGAGGGCTCGTTGTCTAAAAGCAAAGGAAGATTTTGAGTGCGCGTTATCCCTCGTTTCCTGGTCACAACCTTTCTTAGTTTAGTGAGAAGATCTGCATAGTACTGTCCATTAACTGTGTTGCCACGAGGCAGATAATCTTTCAAAAGGACACCCTTGCTGTCCCAAAAAACAGTCAGCATCACTTTTCCTGCAGATTTCTGCGCTCTCAGCTTGACAGGTGTTAGGGAGCCCAGGGTTGTCCATTGCATGCTGGCAATTTTGGATTCGGGGTCATAATGGTGTACCCAAGTCTCATCTACTGTCACCATGGTCTCCAAAAAATTTTTTGACTGACACTTTGTGAGCAACTGTTGACAGCAATTTACCCTCGTTTGCTTCTGTTCACGTGTCAAAAGTCGCGGAACCCAGCGTGCACACACGTTTCCCATGTTCAGTCTGTTGTGTAAAATTCTATAAACTGTTCTTTCATTTAGTTTTACTCTACTAGCTATCTCCACAATTGTCATTTTTCGATCCTGGTCAATGATTTTCTTCACTCTTGTTGCATTTTCATCGTTGCACTCTGAGGCTGGTCTACCAGATCTTGGCAGATCAGCAACATTTGAGCGGCCGCACTTAAACTGTTGACACCAGTTTTTTTACCGAAGTATATGAAGGACAAGAATCACGAAACACTGGTTCCATCTCCCTGTGTATTTCTGTAGGTGATTTTCCCTGAAACATCAGAAATTTTATCACAGCTCTGGCCTCCTTCTCTTCCATTGTTTTGTCAAATCTTTGGAGCAGCAGATCCGGTCAATAGGGTACATTGCGCCGTGCACCGTAGCGGGAAAACCCATTGAGGAAACAAACGCATACTTCACACATTAAGTGCAAATATGATGAACTTTAAATGTGCCAAGTTTCATCTTCCTCCTGTGACTCCTTCATGGTCAGGCCCAAGACTTATGTCAATCCCCTTGTATATACGGTAAATGAAAACCTCCAAACTGTAAAACTTTGAAACTATTTCGATGAAGGACAAAGTGACGAATGTCAAGGTGTTGTCACATGATGGGCCTTCGAATCATGTATACACTGCTTATTCAGAGCAGACTACGCTGGCTTGGCCATGTTCGCCGCATGGAAGGTGGTTGCATCCCCAAAGATATTTTCTACGGACAAATGGCAAAAGAAGAGCAAGGCAACCGTGCCTGAGGTTCAAAGATGTGTGCAAGAGAGACATGAAGGCACTGAACATAAATTCAGCAACCTGGGAAGATGAAGCTGCCAATCGTACAAAGTGGAGATGCTCTCTACAGCGCTACCTCAGACTAGACAAAAAGAAGCTCTTGGAACAAGCAGGAAAGAAAAGAACATCAGGAAAAAAACAGCTTAGGGCTATCAACGTAAGGTGCAATGTCATAGTTAGTTATGACTGAAGGAGGCTATTAGAAATGAAAGCTTCTAAATTGTGAGATGTTTTTTCTCCATAAAATTATCAATTCTTCATACTTGTTGTGTTGTATTTTGTTGGTTTAAAAAAAAAGAAAAAAAAAGGATGATATAAAAGCTGGGGGCATGTGGGTTTATACTTAAAGAACTCTTAATTAAGAGATCATCATAAGAACTTTCTTCTTCTTCGATCCTTAACCACCGACCGTCAAAGCAGTCAGTGGCCATCACGCCTAGTGGCGTCTTGTAGGGCAACAACAAATTGATTCCACTTTGCACGGTCGGTGGCCATCCTTCGTACAGTGCCCCAACTCTGGTTCATTCTTTGCATCTCAGCCTCCACAGTCCTCCGCCAAGTTGTTTTTGGTCGGCCTCTCTTTCGCTTTCCTTCAGGGGTCCAAAGCATAGCTGTTCTTGTGATGGCATCAGGGTCTCTTCTGAGGACATGACCAACCCAGCTCCAGCGTCTGCCAGCTATGATGGTGTGCATGTCCTCTTGCTTGCTACGAGTAAGCAGATCTTGGTTAGTGATGGTATTCGGCCAAAGATTCGGTGAATTTTTCTTAGGCATGTTGTGTGAAAAGAGGACAATTTTGACATTTCCTTCTCTGTGACTCTCCAGCATTCCGCACCATAGAGAAGCACAGAAAGCACGCAGCTCTGATATAATCTTAATTTTGTGCTTGTGCTGTATTGGGAGGACTTCCAGATGTTATTTAGGCTAAAGAAGGCTGTTCTTGCCTTATTCATTCTGATGTTGATGTCTTTGCCTGCCCCACCGTCTGGTGTTACTATGCTTCCTAGGTATGTGAAGGTATCTGTCTGTACCAATTGCTGATTCCTTACTGATATGGGCTCAGGGTTGCTCACATTGAGCGTCATGACCTCAGACTTCTTTAAATTGATGTTCAAGCCCACCTGCTGGCTAAATTTATTAAGTCTATCCGTTTTTTCCTGGATGTGTTGATGTGAATGTGGCAGCAGTGCATTGTCATCTGCATATTCCAGATCTTCCAATGTAGAAAATGTAGTCCATCTTATTCCTCTTGGACTGCCCTCTGTTGTCTGGCGCATCACCCAGTCTATGACTGTTAAAAAAAGAGTGGTTGATAAGGGGCATCCCTGTCGTACTCCTGTCTTCACCTCGAAGGTTAGGTTGCTCTGCCCAACACTACACGTAAAGTTGGCATAGAGGCTTTTTATAAACAGCTGTCTTTCTTTGTCTCCTCAGAGATCCCAATAAAACTATAAGGGGCATAACTTTTGCAAGTGAAATTTTGATTGATCAGAGTACTTGTCCAAGTACATACTGTTTGCTTCCTTTGGCAATGGAGGCACTGCAGATCCATTAATGTTCTAAGGTTTGCAGATGATGTTATAAGATCGTAAGATGATCTGATAATGAAGCTGAGATCTTTTGGGGTCGCATATATTGTTTTATGTCAATATTCTCAGTAGTCCATCAGCCAGCTGTACTACTTCTTGCATTCTCCTACCACCCTGAACTACCAGGTCTCTGTGCTTCTTAAAAAGATGCTGTAGACCACACTACCACAGATGTCATGATGGTCAAATCCCTATCTATTAGTTTGGGTTCAAGTTTTTTCTTACTACATAGTTTTTAATATTCTTGATATTCTTTAATGGCGTTTACAACAAAGCTGTCATCACACTGGACAAGAGCCCAATAGCCTTTTAGCATATTTCAGGAATATTTTTATGGTCATATTCACTATTGTTTATGTATAGACAATATGACCCATTCAAACCAACAATAAGACAATGACCAGCTGCTTTTGGCTATTTAGCTCTTACAGGAGTGCAGACTTGAATTCCAGCTAATCCACCAAAGAAATATTCTTGTCCAAAGACAACAATTCCTGTGTGCCAAATGCCGTCTATCTGTCGGCCTGTTGAAAAATTATAATAGGTATCAGGATGAATCTAACTATTAATAAAAGTTACACTGACTCTGTTGACATTCAAAACAGGAGACTGGAAAGACCACAATTTACAATCTCTTGTAACTTACATGTAGTTTGAAACTCTATCAGTCACAGGTCCATTAACAGGTTTAAAATCCAAAATATGACATCTACTTACGACACATTCAAATTATGAATTTTTATGCGATGGACATTTTGAACTAGCCTTCTCTGAGGGTATTCCAAAAATCAGTTTCCTCTGGACTAAAGCTACTTCCCAGTGACAACCCACAAGACAGCTTACTATTAACTTTATTCTTAAACTTCAGAAGATAAGTAATATTTTCTTAGAAGTGAAGTTAAATTCAGTAATATATCATGTCATTTGAATTTTTGCAGTGATCTTTCAATGTAGGAAGAAGATCATCCGGCAGAGATAAGAGACATACAGACTTCACTTATTGCAGATACTCGGAAACCTGAAAATAGATTTAATGTTATCAGGGTACATCTTTAGAGAGCTCAGTGTTTCTGAAGTAGACACCCACAGCTCCTGAGGTGCCTACTGCTGGTTTATAGTGTCTTCAGACTAACAACCATATCGATCTACAATAGTGTCAATGGATCAGAACCCGTCATAAGTCAAGGACTGTCTGTAAATGAAAAAAATATTCTATAGTACTCATTACAGAAATTAAAACAGTTAGCAAATATTTAAGACAAGTTAACATTTGTACACTATCCAGCTTCCATCTAATTTACCAAGAATTCCTTGTGACAACACCTTGGCTGCTCCTCTTGACATGTCATACATATAAAGTTTGACTGGGGAAGGTTCACGAGGTTTGAAGCCCACCCTTTTGGGACAGCAGGGAAAGAACTAGCTGGAAAGTTTTATACTTTGGCTGGTGATAGACTTCTCTGCACTGACATCTGGCTTCACTGCACTGACATCAGGCATCACGGCCGGATAGGTTCTTTGTTCTGCATGGACCAAACTAACCTGATGAAGAACACATTAAAAAGTTAGAGACAATGATGATGTCTAAATGCCTGTCAGGAGAAATCTCCTGTAAATATTGAGGAATACATATAAGAAACAAAGTCAAGATGAATATAAAAGTGGCCAAATATTGTCAATAATGCAAGAACACACGTTTCCAAATATATAACACACATTTCTAAGTATGTACCACACATTTCTAAGTATGTAACACATATAACACATTTCCAATTGTGTAACACACATTTCCAAGTATGTAACGCACATTCCAAGTATGTAACACACATTTCCAAGCATGTAACACACAAATGAAAAATGAGCATACAGGTTTTATATAATAATAGCCCCTTCAGTTATAACTGACTATGGGAATGCGTCCATGAGGTGACAGCCCTCAGCTGCTTATTGTTCAGGTGTTCCTTTCAACGTTTTCTCCTCTCTTCTGCTTGATGTGTGAGTTTCTTTTCGCCCAATCTGAGGTACTATACAAGTATTATAATACAGGTATTATGTGCTATGATATTAAGTGACTTGTGCAGTTCCCAGGAGTCTTTGAAGCGGCAAAGAAAGAATAGGGCTTGTGCCCCCTCAGGCATGTCATACAAGGTGACTAATATGAGGCTGCGCATGGGTCTACAAGAACATTACATAAATCATTGCCATATAAACCATCCCAGCAAGATCATGTGACTGCTTGGTGCAGACTTCCTGCAAGGGGGCCAGCTACAATGTTGGCTCCACATTCCGTAAGGAGTGCAACAAAAAATGATGCTGATGATGATAATAAGCAACTCTATAGCGAGTATTGCAACAGTGGATGATCTGATATTGTTATTGTTAATCAGAATCGATATCACTGCACTCCGGGCAAAGCCATAGGTGCTCAGTCTCCCTCAGCAAATGTCGAAGAGTATGAATACTAATTGTACCTGTAGCACGCTGGTTGTACATACGACGGATGCATCCTCTCTCACGTCCATTTCTGCTAGTCCCAGGTTTGATGCCAAACTCCAACAGTCTCAGCCTTGTTGATTTATTCGTTGCAGTGTCATTATCCAGCAGGCGATCATTAATTGCCCTTAGTATTTCTCCCTTATCCATGTCCAGTGTCCCCACTATGGGTGCTCTCAAGGCCAGTCTCATCTCTCTCACTGTCACGTACCCCTGCATGACCTGGACAGTAGATCCACACCAGTTCTTGAAGACTTGAGGATTCTATTGATGTTTTCCATTCCTCCCCCAGCCATCCGTAATGAACTTTCCAAAGCATGGCTTGAGAGTCTGACAATATAACTGCCCTGGTTGATGGAGTTTCATGATCTGATATCAAAAGTGTCTACTAATGACTACTGACCCTTTAGCTTCCTTACACCTTAGTAGGGCAGTCCCAACTGGGTCAGAACACCCAAGCATGATCATCTTTTCTTTATTCTTACTCTTTGCTGAAACGAATTGGCTATAACGTCCTGCTTTTATCCAATCTGTCTACATGAGCTGGTTGTAAAACTACCAATTATGGTGCATATTACACCACTACAAGATGTGTATTTATACACATGTCTTAGCAACAACAATGTTGGAGATAATATTGGAGGAATGAACAGTGACATGAAAAAGAAAAAACAGAATACATAAAGCAAGAGGAGCCATCAATGCACTGGAAAATATATGAGAATCTTCTTCTTCAAGTACCATGCCTGGTGGTGTAGGTGATCATGTATTTCCACAACTTCCTGTCTACAGTACTATTGATCAATTCTGTTGTCTACTTCTTTCCATTCCATGATGTCAAACTCTCCAGAATTTTCTCTCTTTGTCATCTTCTTTCATTTTTTCCTTCAATTTTTCCTACTGACATGATATACTTCAGCTTCCTTCTTCTCACAACATGCCCAAAGAAAGTGGATTACTTCTTGCTAAACTGAGGAATAAACTTCCTTTCTGTTTTGGCCTCTTTCAAGATATCATCATTACTCAGTTTAGCTGTCCATGGTATTTTTAATGTTAAACACTTTTTTTTAAAAAAATATTAAAATTATATGAGAATAGAAAGAAATAAAGTGTTTACAGGCAGCACAAGTCCTTGTCAGCAGTTCCACTAAGTTCTTTAAATGCTTTTGCTCTTGACTGTCTTTTCAAGTCCTACTGTTTTAGTCGGTCATATACTGAAGCAAACATTAGACTTTTTGTTCCTACTTTAATGGCTATGGCCCTTGCTGTGGATCCCTCTTGCTGCAAATCTGTGACTATATTACTGCATGTGGCAGTTTTAAAAGTGTGCTGCTCATCTGATTTTAATTTCTGTTTGTCTTCAGCCTTCCTATCTCTGTCAGTGATGGTTTAAACTTATTACTTTCACACCATAAACATTACAACAAATGTCTTACCTTTCCTGCCAAACAATCTTCTGACTTCTTAGGTGTGTTCTCTCCATGCCCACTTGTCTTGAACAATCTGTTCAAGTTCATTTCTTGTATTTTTTGGGTCTGCCACTATTTCTTCCAGCCTGGGGATTCCAGAACTAGGACTGCCTTGTGATGCTACTAATTCCGCAAAGTGTGTCCTATGCACCTACAAAGTTTTTTCAGCAGCTTGTGTTTCACTGAAATGATATCTGGGTCTTCTCATGGGTTTACACATAGGTAATCTTGTTATACTGCATCAATCTTCTATTCTGCGTAAGTATCCTTTTTAAAATCTTCAACTTTTTTTTGGTTATTGTTCTTGGTATCCTTCATGTTTCAGAACCACACAAAAGGACTAACTGAACATATATGTTGAAAAATTGTTCCTTTTGTGTAGGAGTTGATCTCTATCACTTTCCATTTATTTATCACTGCAACAAGAGCGCCAACTTACAGAGCCCTTTGAGATAAGAACTGAAGTGTCACCATTTCTCTTATTACTGGCTATTGATTAGATTATGAAAACAACAACATTAACCAACAATCAAAACCATCTGATGATCCATATTTTGCAGAAAACATGGTTCTTCTGTCTCATAACCATAACTAGATACAAGACAATATGAAAATACTTGATAGGAGGTCACAGCTTTTGGGTCTGAAAATAAACAGGCAAGAAGAACTTTCAATGCACTGAGAAATATAATAGTGGTCAAACGAAATAAAGCCCAACACAAAAATAATAATCTTCAACTCAAATGCCAAGGTAGTGCTATTGCAGAGCACTGAAACATGGAGAACAAAAATAACAACCAGAAAGATACAGAACTTTGAAAACTGGAGCTTGCGCAGAACAGAAGGGTTGTAATGGTATTATAAGATCCCCAATGTGAAACTGAAGGAAAGATCAAGACAAATACCGTTGGAACAAGACGTGAAGAGAAGACACTGGCATTGGATAGGACACACACTGAGAAAACCAACTAATAGTCACACAAGGCAGTCTTTGTTCTGGAATTCCTAGGGTAAAAGAAATACAGGGAGACCAAAATGCACATGGATAAAGGAATCAGGACACAGACATGAAGAGATAATGCAGACATGGAAAGAGAAGGGAATCAGGACACAGACATGAAGAGATAATGCAGACATGGAAAGAGAAGGGAATCAGGACACAGACATGAAGAGATAATGCAGACATGGAAAGAGAAGGGAATCAGGACACAGACATGAAAAGATAACGCAAACATGGAAAGAGAAGGGAATCAGGACACAGACATGAAAAGATAATGCAGACATGGAAAGAGAAGGGAATCAGGACATAGACATGAAGAGATAATGTAGACATTGAAAGAGAAGGGAATCAGGACACAGACATGAAGAGATAATGCAGACATGGAAAGAGAAGGGAATCAGGACACAGACATGAAGAGATAATGCAGACATGGAAAGAGAAGGGAATCAGACACAGACATGAAGAGATAATGCAGACATGGAAAGAGAAGGGAATCAGACAGAGACATGAAGGAGATAATGCAGACGTGGAAAGAGAAGGGAATCAGGACACAGACATGAAGAGATAATGCAGACATGGAAAGAGAAGGGAATCAGACACAGACATGAAGAGATAATGCAGACATGGAAAGAGAAGGGAATCAGACAGAGACATGAAGGAGATAATGCAGACGTGGAAAGAGAAGGAAGCCAAACCTCAGAAATGAGGTATCTGAGGAAGGTGGTTGAAGTAACAAGAAGAGACATGGTCCGCAACCAGACGATACATCAAGGCCTAAAATCCCACCCCCTGCAGACCCAAGGAGAACAGTCCCAACTAAGATGGTTTGGTCATGTCTGCAGAATGGAAGAAGATCGGCTACCATGACAAGCATGGGAAACAAAGAGCCAGGGATCCAGACCCCCTGGATGACCCAGAGTCCGCTGGGAGGACAACATTAGACAATCTTTGAAGGACCGAGGACTAGAATGGAACCAGGCCAGGAGGAAGACAACTGATAGGATAGTCTGGCGCTCTCTCTTCCAAACCTCTACACCTCACGGTAGAAGGGAAATGACTAAGTAAGAAAAGAGAAGGAATCAGACACAGACATAAAGGAGATAATGCAGACATGGAAAGACCTTGAAAAGATGGCACAGGACAAGCAGGTTTGGCACATACTTGTTGATGGCATTAGTTCCATGGGGAGCTAAAAAGTAATGAATGAATGAGCAAAAGGACCTCTTGTCTTCCATATCCTATTTTGATTTCATTGTCCATTCCTTCAGTTAAAAAAAAAAATTATAATCCCTATATTGTTATCCATTACCATATTTATTTTTTATAACATATTTGCATCTTTTCTGTGGAATGTCAGACCATCTTGCCATGACATCTCTGGTACTGTTATTCTAACTTGTTACTGGGACATGAGGGGATGGTCATCAGTGTCGCAAGGTTATTTGGTTTTTGCCAAATGACAAAGACGAATGTGGGATGAAATCCTGTAGGCCCATGGTAATGGCTCGTAAGTATGAAGGCCTACTAAGGAAACCAAGAGTGAATGAGAGAAGGTCTATTTTCACTGAGAAAGAAGGTTTCAGTAGGTATTCTGGCCTCCAGCAACAGCTTCACTCTGGGATCCGGAAAGATACAAGAGCCCCCAGTCCCGGATTAGCTGGAAGAAAACAATGATACACTTAAACACCCATAGCACAAAAGATATAAACTAGTGATAAACTAACATGTAAATTTATTTACCTTTATATATGTATATCACAGAAGAAATTAAATAATGGTTCAAGACAATGCAATCAGCAAACATTTAAACATTATATAGACTTACTTAATTAAAAACTCAATTACTCTTAACTTGAGACTGGACAGGTGACAAATACGACGGAAAGTCTTCAGTCCCCCAAAAAAGTAAAGTACACTAGATAATGATGAATTGGCAAGTATGCTGCTTGCTGACGAAAAAAATAAAATAAGATATGCTCGTACGACACAGTCTATTAACCTATCACTTTTGGATAACTACACTTGAAAAGGATATTGGACACTGGCTATCATGTCTGGCATTTTTATTCATTCATAACCCTCCACTCCCAAAGGAGCAAAGGCCTTCAACCAACACATGCCAAGTTCCCCCTGTCACGTGCCATCATCTCAAGTTCTTTCCACGTTCTTTTCATCATTTTCACCTCTGTTTCCAGCTCTCTTCTCCATGTGCTTCTTGGTCTACCTCTGCCTCTCTTGCCCTGGGGGTTCCAGAACAAGGACTGCCTTGTAATGCTATCAACAGGTTTCCTCAGTGTGTGTCTTATCCATCGCCATCGTCTTCTTCTCATCTCTTGTTCCACAGGCACTTGTCTGGTTCTTGTCATCAGTTCCACTTTGGTAACCTTATCATACCATTTTAATCCCTCTATTCTATGCAAGCACCAATTTATGAAAGTCTGTAGCTTTTTGGTAGTTGTCTTTGTTGTTCTCCATGTCTCAGAGCCATACAATAGGACTGACTTCACATTTGAGTTGAAGATTCTTATTTTCGTGTTGGATCCGATTTCTCTTGATCTCCATATATTTCCCAATGCAATGAAAGCTCCTCTTGCCTTTTGTATTCTTATTTTGATATCACTGTCTGTCCCTCCAACTTTGTCTATATTGCTGCCAAGATATGTGTACGATTCTACATCTTGTATTGGTGCTTCTTCAAGTTCAACCCTGTTATCATTACCTGCATTTATTCTCATTATCTTTGTCTTTTCCCTGTGTATTTTCAGACCCAATTGCTGTGACCTCTCATCGAGTGTTTTCAATTTGTCCTGCATCTGATTACGGTTATGGGACAGAAGAGCCTAGTCATCAGCAAAATCCAGATCATCCAACTGCTTAGTCAGAGTCCACTGGATTCCATTTCTGTTGTGTGTTGTCGATGTTCTCATAACCCAGTCTATTGTTAGTAAGAAAAGAAATGGAGACAAGAGGCATCCCTGTTGAACTCCTGTTCTTTTCCCAAACGGTTCTGTAAGCTGTCCTTCATGAAGAACTCTGCATGTCATGTCTTCAAATGTTTTCTTTATTAAATTAATTATCTTCAGGGGAACTCCATAATGCCTCATCAATTTTCAAAGTGATCCTCTGTCTACACTGTCAAATACCTTTTCGTAGTCCACAAATCCGATGTATAGTGGTGAATTCCATTCCAGACTTTGTTCAACTATTATTCTCAAAGTGGCTATCTGGTCTGTACAGGATCTGTTTTGTCGAAAACCTGCTTGTTCATCTCTCAGTTTCTTGTCTATGGACTCTTTTAATCTTTCAAGGATAATCCTGTTTAATACTTTTCCTGGCACTGAAAGTAACATTATTCCTCTATAATTTGTGCACTCTTGTAAATTTCCCTTCTTAGGCAACTTAACCAGATATCCTTCCTTCCATTCTGCTGGTATCTCTTCCTTTTCCCAGATTTTACCAAGTTATTTATATAACATCTCTGTAGCCGTGTCGATATCTGCTTTGATAGCCTCTGCTGGAATGCCATCAGGTCCAGATGTTTTTCCATCTCTTAGAAGCTTTATGGCTTTCTTTATTTCTTTTTTTGTTGGTCTTTCACCGTTAATTTGTAGCTCTTCTTCTGCTGGCTGGATGTCCGGGGGGTTTTGTGGAGCTGCTCTATTGAGAAGGTCCTCAAAATATTCTGTCCACCTCTTCATTTGCTCTTGTATATTGCTGAGCAGTTTTCCATTTTTGTCTTTTATGAAGCAACTTGTTTGCTTGTATTTCCCCGTTAGCTTCTTTGTGCTGTTATACAGTTCTCTCATATTCCCTTTGGCTGCAGCATCTTCTGCCTCTCTTGCCAACTCCTCAATATACTTCCTCTTGTCTCTTTTGATACTTCTTTTTACTTCTTTGTTTGCTTCTGTGTACACTTCTTAAGCCTTGGCTTTGGAACTTCTGGTTTTGCTTGTGTTTAAATCTGCTTTCTTGTTTTTCCTGTCTTTTATCTTATTGATGGTTTCTGTTGTTATCCATGCTTTTTGTTGTCATTCCCTTTTCCCCAGTATTTCTTCACGTCTCATTCCATACCGTTTTGATTTGCTGCCAATAGTCTTCTGTATTCTCTGCATCTTCCAGCTGTTGGAGCACTTGGAATTTGTTGGATATTGTGACCGCAAATTTGTCTCTTGTTTCTTGATTTCTTAGATGTCCTACATTAAATTGTTGTCTATAATTTTTCATTGTTGCATATCTCTTGAGTTTCATTTTTACTTTGGCTATCAGAAGGTGGTGACTGTTTATGCATATATGATCAATCTGATTTTCTGTTCTATGGTCTGGTGATATCCATGTTGCCTTGTGTATTCTCTTATGTGGAAACATGCTTCCTCCTATAGCCAGTTGATTTTAAGCACAGAAGTTTGAGAATAGTTCCCCATTTTCATTCATTATTCCTAGCCCCTGTTTTCCCATGACTTCTTCAAAGCCGGTGTTGACTGTACCTATCTTTGCATTCATGTCACCCATCAAAATTGTGATGTCTCTTCTTTTCACTTTTTCCATAATTTCCTGTAGTCTAGTATAAAATGCTTCTTTCACCGACTCTTCTTTGTCATTAGTTGGTGCATAACATTGGATGACATTTACATTTATTTTCTTTTTAGCTGTTTTAAAAGAAGCTGTTATTATTCTGGATCCAACAGCTTCCCATTCAATGAGTGCTTTCTGTGCTTCTTTACATAACATAAGAGCTACCCCTTCACTGTGGTGTGAACTTTCATCTTCATGTCCCGAGGACAGCACCAATTCACCTGTGATAAGTTTCTTCCTGTCTAACCCCTTCCACTTTGTTTCACACAGTCCCAGAACCTCGATTTTATATTCCCTCATCTCTGCTGCTACTTGTGTCACTTTCCCTTGTTCGTTTAATGTCCGAACATTCCAGGTGCCAAATCTGGAAGTTCTCCTAGAAGAAAGAAGGTTAGTCAGCAATACAGACTCCTTTCGGCTTTCTCTGTGTTGCATCATATGCCTCCCTGTGAGAGGACCTTCCCCTGTCTTGGATGGCTGTGTTTTATTTTCTTTAATTGACTTGTCCATGTTTGTTGAAGTTTTTTGTGGTTTAAATTTTTTACGGGATGGGGTAACCGGCCCCATGCCCAACCCTCCTTAGTCGCTTTCTATGACATGCTTGGCAGAGAACAGTGTTACTATTCTTTGCTCCCCTTTCGGGCCCCGGTAACACACGGGTGAACTGCATAATATAGTCAAACAATATTTAACACGAACACATGTTAATATATAGTGGCTGGGAATGTGAAGGTCTGATGCTGTTCTTACAATGCATGTGACTTTAAACAGATGAAAGTCAATTAAATATCTGTTAAAGTCCGTTATATAACTACAACCACCAGGCCTTTACACCCCTCCACTTTAACTTGAATATTATTCTTGTTCATAGTTTCTTCTTGATTTTTTTTTTTCTATTTATTTAACGTATAAGCACAATTGTGATTGTCCCTATTTACATTGATTTGACAAATGTGATGCCACTTTCTCATGTCGGCAGTTGTTCATATTATTTGGAATTGAAAACAATATATATCCTAATTATAACCCATCAGAGGTTGAACGGGATTTTTTTTTCATTAATTTAAAAAAAAAAAAATTTAGAGGGATGATAAGGCCTTACAAAAAGAATTCAGAGACGCAGTATTAAGGGCTAAGGGTAGTATCAGGTTATAAGCCTAATCATATCGACGTGGGCGACTTATTTTGATGGTATCGAAGAATGGGCCTACGTCCCACTGTATTTCATTTCAACTCATAACTTAAGGTGCACTTCTTTCAGAAAAAAAAAAAAATTTCATCGTTGTTTCTTCATATTTTGCTTCAGCTGTGATCAGTTAAGCACGGTAAATGATATTTCTAACTACCTGGAGTCATACTAAATATCAAGACATCTGCATTTGTGATGAAGTTCAGATAGTTGAATCACTGAGTAGTTTGTTTACTTGAACGGAGTTTGGTGTGTTACTTCAGGTTTTTGTAGCGGAAACGGTGTTGTTGAAAACATGCTCCCTCGTATAGAATTATTGTACACAGTTTTATCATAACTTAACTACACGTTACTGCTGTGTCCCACGCCCATACAAATATAAACTGTACTAAAGATAGTTAGATGGCGCTTCCGTGATTATAATCAGATGGTTTAGCAAGGCAAAGAATTGGCTGTATTGTCCAGGCCTGTTCAACGGACTTCTATTTCTGAAGAACGGTTGGAATATCCATGTGTATGTGGTAGCAGATTTTGGAAACATATTATTTGATAGAAACTATGAAGATCACCACTACTCAAACATCAGAATATCAGTATGGAAATTAACCGACACGTAATAAATAGTATCATCTAACCAACTCTTTGCTATCATTGTCAAACATGGTCCCTAACCAAAACAGAGGAAAGAAAAACCACATCCTGTGAGATGAGATACTTAAGGAAAGCCATTAAAGTTATTAGGAGACACAGAATAAGAAATGGTGACAAATTATAGGAACTAAATCGTGCATCAAGTATAAGCAGACAGAAAATTAAGTGTTTCGGTCATCTCATGAGAACGGAGCCCGTTAATTACAACTACGTGCCTACAACATTAGAAAATTTGGTTTCGGAGCATGGGGAAGACCAAGAGGCAGATGGATAGGCAACATCACAGACATCCTAAAACAACACAGACATCCTACAACATCACAGACATCCTACAACATCACAGACATCCTACAACAACACAGACATCCTACAACAACACAGACATCCTACAACATCACAGACATCCTACAACATCACAGACATCCTACAGCAACACAGACATCCTACAACAACACAGACTTCCTACAACAACAAAGACATCCTACAACAACACAGACATCCTACAACAACCCAGACATCCTACAACATCACAGACATCCTACAACGTCACAGACATCCTGCAACACAGACATCCTACAACATCACAGACATCCTACAACAACACAGACTTCCTACAACAACACAGACATCCTACAACAACACAGACATCCTACAACAACACAAACATCCTTCAACAACAGAATTCACATCAGCCAGTGCGACACATTTGCACTAAGAACGCAAACTTTAACTTCCCACAACGCTTCACGGCAAGTGTAGAACGGAGAAAGTAAAGTAAAAGTAAGTATATGACTTTGTAGCACAAAGTAGTACGATTAAATTAGATATAATTCAACACCAAGCAGTACGTACAATAACAGGCGTAATCAGATCAACATCGATGGGTGTTCAGAAGGAGTCTTGTCTTTGGAACTACGGAAAATGGTCTAAATTACATGACCACTCTTATGTTAGACGAGACTCATTCAGCTTTTCCAGCTTTTATCAGGTACCAACTAATAGCTCAGAACAAGGATACCCAACAAGGTGACAATGCATGAAGGAACTAGTACACTTGGATGCTTTGAATTCGTCAATTAATAACAGTAGGGAATACAAGCCAGTGGTACCATCTTGAGAACTCAGGAAGGCAGACACAGACTACCGCCTCGCAGATGTAATTAATAAAACAACCGATACGGAAACTATAAAAAAAAAAAAAAAAAAAAAAAAACAAAGCCAAGAAATATATACAACAAATATCAAAGGGAACTAATGTGATAACCACAGATGGGCCCAAGGAAGAAGATACTAATTTAGGGATATGAATTTATATTCAAACTTGGAAAATTGTAAAAGGATATAGTATGATTGAGAATATGTATATTTTCACAGTCACAGACTCACTTTCAGCATTTCAAGCTCTAGGAAACTTACAAGAATGTAGTAGGCCAGATATAGCGGAGGACATATTTCTGGCTAATACATACCTATATTCCAGATAATGTTCAGTTTTAATAGCTTGGGTACCTTCACATGTTCGTCTAGAAGAACACGAAAAGACAGATAAATAAGCTATGCAAAGCATACATGATTAAAAACCAAATAAATGTAGTGATGTCTATAACAAATCAAGAGCTTAATTAAAATATTGTATTTGATGGTTTGGTTTTTGAAACCCGCACTTGAAAACTTGTGTTTGTTGTGTGCAAGGGATACCCGGTTCAACCCCACGTGGGTTATAATTTGGGTATATAGTGTTCATCATTCCATACAGTGTATTACTTTGTTGTTTTTCTTGTGTGTTGGCTCTTCCAGACTGTAATTTATCTGCCGTTTGTTGTGGCAATGTTTAATGTCAATGGTGTTTGTAATGTATCTTCTTCCATGATACCATATTGCTCATGATACCATTCATTCATCATTCATAACCCTCCACTCCCAAAGGAGCATAGGCCTTCAACAAACACATGCCAAGTCCTCCTGTCACGTGCCATCATCTCAAGTTCTTTCCACGTTCTCCTCATCATTTTCACCTCTGTTTCCAGCTATCTTCTCCATGTGCTTCTTGGTCTACCTCTGCCTCTCTTGCCCTGGGGGTTCCAGAACAAGGACTGTCTTGTAATGCTATCAACAGGTTTCCTCAGTGTGTGTCCTATCCATCGCCATCGTCTTCTTCTCATCTCTTGTTCCACTGGCACTTGTCTAGTTCTTGTCATCAGTTCCACGTTGGTAACCTTGTCATACCATTTTAATCCTTCTATTCTACGCAAGCACCCATTTATGAAAGTCTGTAGCTTTTTGGTTGTTGTCTTCGTTGTTCTCCATGTCTCAGAGCCATACAACAGGATTGACTTCACATTTGAGTTGAAGATTCTTATTTTCGTGTTGGATCCGATTTCTCTTGATCTCCATATACAAGGTATTTCCCAATACAATGAAAGCTCCTCTTGCTTTTTGTATTCTTAGTTTAGCTGGTCAAGACCGCACTCCACCTCCACGTGGTGGTCCTGGAAACAGTCTGCAGCAGTGCAGTCTGGCTGAGCGAGTGCGGATCGCAATGGGAAGGCAAACCCGGTCCCTAAAAAATGCCGTGCTGAAGTCGGATGTGTCGACCGAAAGGTGCAGATATCACAGCTTAGGCGTAAACAGACACAACGCAACCACCGTCCTTTTCAGGACGAACGAAGAAGAAGAAGTATTCTTAGTTTGATATCACTGTCTGTCCCTCCAACTTTGTCTATATTGCTGCCAAGATATGTGTACGATTCTACATCTTTGTCACATAGGTTTTGATCATTAAATTGCCTATATCTTCCTCTTTTTCTGTCACCATTATTCTTTATTTTTTATTATCATCTCTTTACCGTTTCACTGTATTTTCGCATTCGTTGCGAAAAAATATATTTCTTTCCCATCATCGTTTTCTTTCTCATACTGACTAGTAACCTTATTGCATCAGATGTCAGTCTCTGCTGGTCGAACGATAGCTGTGAATATACGGTTCTCGTCAGACAGAACGTCTGCAGTTTCCCCGGTCAGAGCGCTGCCCGACCAGATTTCTGGGCCTGGGGTGTGAGAATTCGCTCCGTCGGACATGGCAGGCAGACGGACCGTCTACCTTGTGCAGCAACCGTGGTAGTTTTCGTCAGAATAGCTCCTGCGAAGTGTGAAAATCGCCCATGCACTGCAGACGGTTGTCTGAGATTTGCAACTGACACGCGCTTTTCCCGGTCAGTTTGTTAACGAAGGTGCGAAATCGCACTGGTGGCAGTTACGACACGCCTCTAAGTTAAACGTAGCTGTTATGAGAAGGGGGAGAGATCGGGGCGGGGGAAATAGTTCATCCTTTGTCTGGTTTAAAATATTAACTCAAGTTTGAAGCTTTAATTTCATTCTCACTTGTAAATTCGCAGTAGACAGGTCGCTTGGAACAGAATAAGCCGTATAGCGAAGTTTCTCAGTTTGTTGCGACAATTTGTCGAACTTCTAGACTTCCATAAATATAGGCATATAATTCTTAAGTTGTGCGACTACCTGTAGTTCTGTGTGAGTGAAACTGTGGTACCCAACTTTGCCAGCGTTCTAGTACGTGAACATTATTTGTGAAGAAACTAATCACTTTCATTACCTGAACTTTAACAGTTAAATGAAGTAAGAGGCCTTCGCGCCAGAATTAATTCTTCCAGAATAACTTTTCAGTACAGTTCAGCCCGCTGTGGCTGGCAAATATCAGTAACATTCCGACAGAGTTTTGACTAGTATTGTGGTGACCACATATAGTACCTTCCTGAAAGTAGGCACCGATCTGACATTCCTTAATTCTAGAAACCAAAGCTAATGACATTATCCACTCTGTTCATACATTTACGAGAAAAAAAAACAAAAACCCCCCATCTTAGACTCAAACCCTATGTATCGGTGACTCTTTGGGCTATCACTTTTGTTCCTTTTTTTTTTTTAACGGGACTGTGGGCTAACATCGAGGGGAAGGATCTTACTGTGGGTCTATCATTTATGTAGCATTTCTATTGATTTTTTATGACTATTTGTATATGCTTTGATGTAATTTCTATGTGTTGTGAAGAAATTTTAAATGATAATTAAAGTTTCTCTTGAAATTAATCAGCGCGTTGGTCAGCTCGTTCTAGTATACATATATTCATTGTTATAGAATTTCCCACGTCTGTGTGTTTTAACTGTCGTCACGTGTATGTGCGTGCCCGTGAGTAGATAGACATATAGGTAATATATATATATGTGTTTAGACTGTCTGACGCTGTAAAAGCTGTCGTAGAAGATAGGTGAGAGAGAGAAGAATTTTTTTTCGCTTTCAGAGACAGCCTCTATATCACATTCTATCATCTCACTCGTGGAAATCTATTTTGTATTTCTATCTCACACTGTGACTATCACTCATTCCAACCTATTCAGAAGGGACCAACCCAAGTCTTAATTCTCCTATCTAAAATCTACGACAATCTTGTATTGGTGTTTCTTCAAGTTCAACCCTGTTATCATTACCTGCATTTATTCTCTTTATTTTTGTCTTTTCCCTGTGTATTTTCAGACCCAATTGCTGTGACCCGGTTCAACCCCACGTGGGTTATAATTTGGGTATATAGTGTTCATCATTCCATACAGTGTATTACTTTGTTGTTTTTCTTGTGTGTTGGATCTTCCAGACTGTAATTTATCTCCGTTTGTTGTGGCAATGTTTAATGTCAATGGTGTTTGTAATGTATCTTGTTCTATGATACCATATTGCTCATGATACCTTGATACCCACAAAAGCCAGCTCCAAGCCTCAGAAATGAGGTATCTGAGGAAGGTGGTTGGAGTAACAAGAAGAGACATCGTCCACAACCAGACGATACGTCATGGCCTCAAAACGCAGCCCCAGTAGACCCAAGTAGAACAGTCCCAACTGCGATAGTTTGGCCATGTATACCACGACAAATATGGAAAACTTAGAGCCAGGGATCCAGACCTCCAGGCCGACCCGGAGTTAGCTGGGAGGACAAAATTAGACAATCTCTGAAGGACCAAGGACTAGATTGGAACCAGGCCAGAAGGAAGACAGCCGATAGGATCGTACGGCGTTCTCTCCGGCAAACATCTACACCCCCGTGTAGAAACGGAAGGACTAAATAAGTAAGTAAGAGAGTATGCTAAACACATGGCTACAGAAACCATCTCTGCAAGATCACGTGAATGTTTGGCGTAGGCTAAGTATTCTTCTCCCTGCGATTATATTTAACTCTTGGTCTCCCTCTGAATCATTCAGTTGTGTCTCTTTCTGATATCTTTAGTTGTAGGTGTCAATCTGATTACTTTCAATTCTTAGTTTTTCTCCAATGATCTTGAGATTTTTAGACCTTCTCATAATCTTTAATTCTTGGTCTTCTTCTGATGATCTTCAGTTCTTTGGTTTCTTCTGACTATCTTTAATTCTGGGCCTCACTGATTATCGTTATTTCCTAACTCCCCTTGGATTACCTTAAGTTCTTTGTCTCCCTTTGATTATCGTCAATTTTTGTCTCACCCTTATCGACCTAAAATTCTTAGCCTCCCTCTGATTACTGTCAGTTCTTTGTCTCCCTCTGATTAACTTAACACTATCAGTCTCCCTCTGGTTACTGTCAGTTCTTGGTCCAACCCTGATTAATCTGAATTTCTTGATCTCCCTCTGGTTACTGTCAGTTCTTGATCTCCCCCGTTTAGCTGAATCTCTAGTCTCCTAATGATTACCGTTAGTTCTATCTATATTTCCCTCTGATTACCGTCAGCTCTTAGTTTCCTGAGAAATGTCAGTTCTTGGTCTCCCCATGATTATCTAAAGTTCTTAGTCTCGTACTGATTGCCTTCAGTTCTTTGTCTCCCCTGATTAACATCAATTCTTTGTCTGCCCATGATTACCGTCAGTTCTTGGTCTCGCCTGGTTATCTAAAATTCTTAATCTCATGCTTACCCTGAGGATTCTAGAACAAGGACTACCGTGTAATGCTAAAAACAGGTTCCATTAATGTATATACTATCCATTGCCAGCGTTTTCTTCACATCTCTTTTTTCGCTGTCAAGCTTGTTTCTTGACATCAGTTACACGTTGGCGATCCTGTCACTCCATTTCAATCCTTGTGTTCTACGCAAACACCAATTTATGAAAGTCTGTAGTTTTTTGGATGTTGTATTTGTTGTTCTCCATGTTTCAGAGCCATACGATAGGACTAATTTGACATTTGACTTGAAGATTATTGTTTTTACGCAGAATTCTAAGGAATTAATGGTTTTGGTTTTTTCAATAATACCAGCAAGTGTGATACATGTTTTCCTACATTTTAAGTCTGACTTCTTTCTCACAACATTGAGTGGTATCATAATTTTTAAAAGACATTCTCCCCTTTCTCACCCCCACTCTCACCCCCGCTCAGGCCGTCACACATCGTCCCCGATCAGAATCCTCTCCCCCCTTTCCCTTTTTCTCCGAGTGTGATGACATATATGGATGACTCCATGGAGACTGTCTATAGGTGATAGCCAAGGTCTAAGACAAAATCAGTTAAAATTAGCCTCTCTCTCTCTCTCCCTCTCTCTCTCTCTCTCTCTCTCTCTCTCTCTCTCCCCCCCCCCCCCCCTAATGTATTAACCCTATTTGTCTTTGTATGGTCCCGAATAAGGTCATTTTTTTGGGAGGAAGAGGTGAGTACTTCAATGGTTATTTCCTTGTAATTCAGTATAAGTGATTACCTGGTATAACAGACACATAGGTTGAACAGGGTAGACCAAAATGGAGGTTGAACGGAGACAAATGATCATCTGATGCTAGTCCGTTTTACTCTCATTTCAGTTTTTACAAAAATAGACACGTTTTCTGGAACAAAAACAAGTATTTTCATACGTGAAAAAGAAGATTACAGAAAGCCAAGAGATGAGTTTCGAAACTTTAAGTAAGAATGAAACTGCACAAGATGCACTTAGCAGAGGCAACAACCATAGATTCAAGTTGCGGTCGTTGCGAAATGGGTGGCTTAGAAACTCATAATTTGTCAGCACTGAATAGCTGTCACAGACCTGGACTTGAGGGGGTTCAATACCCGGAGCATGACAGTACCAGGAGGGGGGAGGGGGAAGAGAAGGAAAAGCAGCACGATTAAATATCCCGTCTGCTCGTTAGGCGTTTATCCTTGACACAGAAATCACCGGTAGTAGGTCACGAGTGCGAAGCTCGGGTAAAAAAATCTGGTGGGAAAATATGCCGAAGAAATTTGAAAAAAAAAAAAAAGGATTGCAGTGCTGTGAAATGAAAAGTCGCTACTTTATGACGTGTAGAATTTTTATATTTCTGAGATTTTCACTTTTAAAAAAAGCAAACAAAAAAAACTCAAACAAAATGGGAGCATGCATACACACACTCACACACACACACTGCTGTCTTTTAATATATCATGTTAACACTTGTCTTATTAAATACACTTTTACCGCTGCCTTATCAAGTAGCTTGTGATCACTGACTTACCAAATAACTTATTACCACTACCTTATCAAATACAGTATCTTGTTACCTTTATCTTATCATTTAGCTTATTACCCAGTCACGGGATTTGCCTCCCCTGTGCTCTGCAGTAGTGGTCCGCTAGTGGCCAAAACTCAAAAGTATCTAAAATGGGGCTTCAAAGGTGTCTACCTTCGCACAAGATTACTCTTGGCAGAGTTGTAGATAGAAGGATAATGATGCTTCTATCTCAAGGGAGAAGTCACAAGATAATTCAGAAGTCAAGAACAATGGTGCAGAAGGGAGAGCACTATTAACATATATCTGATCCGTCATCTTTTGTGAAGTTTTCAGCAATGGTGTGGCTTGTTCGAGCCCGCAGCTGGTTTAATCCAGCGAAATTCCTGTTATAAGTATTTTTGGCTCCATTGCTATATATATATATATATATATATATATATATATATATATATATATATATATATATATATATATATATATATATATATATATATATATATATATATATATATATATATAAGATTCTCGATCATACATGCGCTCTCACATCTATAATAACTGAATCAACTATGAATTTGTAAAATAACATATAACAAATTTAATAATCAATTAGTTTTTAACAAGTTAAAATAAATATGGATGAAGATGATTTTATGGGGTTTAAGAAATTGTCTTCATCGAGACTTAACTGGGGACTGTTGGTTATTGTCCGCTGCTTTCGCCTGTTAACAAAAATTTAACTTGCGGAGTACTGCTATGGTTGGTTGTCGAGTTTTTCGTGATGAGGGCTATTCTCAAGAGGCGTCAAGATGAACTTCACACCTAATGTCAAGGTGGGTGTCTTCACAACGTGTCCACTGTAGGTAGTTGGTGTCGAACCCAGCTCTTGAATCACGAGATAGTGGCGAAGATTCTTATTTCAGATTGGTCAGGTACTAAGAACCGTCTTGTAGCTTCGAACCACGAACCCAAATTAACTTTTTGGGACCACAATCTCCTAGCACAGATGAAAGGACACATCAACTATGCTTAGATGCTTCGAACCCTTGTGTCGTAGATTTTTATCAGATAGGTAATAGATGTTAATAGTCCTGTCTGAGCATAGGTGATAGTGATAACTATGTGAGAGTAAGGTGTAAGAAATAGTTTTTTTTCTCACGAGGTGATAGTGTAAGAGAAAGGACAGTCTCTGGATTGAGTAATTTCTCTAATCCAGCCTATCTGTACGACTATATTTAAATCAGACGCACTTTCTCTCCTTGTACAAAATACAAGTTACACTGCACCCACATGCACACAATTCTGTGACAAATACGCACAAACGTGAAAACAACTATAGATAACAGATATGGGCAGGGGTTGACCAGCAGGATAACTTAAGGTTTATTAAGTTTATTTATCACTAGAACTTTACAACATAAATCATATACATCAATAGATCATGGGTTACAGACAAAATGAAAAAAAATAATCAAATAGGTTCTCCCATCTGGTAAAGGAAAAGAAAAGAAGATCCCAACAGAGGTCAATTAACCCAAAAGATCAAAAGTTAACAATACGTGTATGGAAAAGTCAGTAAAGAAAACAAAGGACAAGTCCCTAATTAATCTATCCCGTAAATACTCAGGTTAATGAGAACAAAAAAGAAAAGATTTGTATGACAGTGGTAACAATAGAAAATTATGTTACTGTCTTGCAGTTCATTCAATCCTTCCTACTGTGGCCACATTCATATTCGCTTACCAATAGTTGTCGCCGGCATTCCGTGAATATAAACACTAATAAGTAATAAGACTATTCAGTGTCATATTAATTATTGCCAAATCCAGCCCCAGACTAGCCGTAGTTGCTGACTGCAAATTTCACGGTAGTCGCTGGAGTTGGTGATTTAATTGTTTTCCTGAATAAATACTGTATCTCTGCCTTCAGTTGGTTGTTGTAAGGTTCATATGTGGTGATCGCCGACATAGGAGGAATAATACATATACATTTCCTGTGTTGTCTAGCCTCTGGTTGCTGAGACACTATGTTAAATTACACAAATGTTGCTGACAATATATACTCATGGAAAAAAGTAAGTGTGCAGCACTCAACAGGGCACTGTGCGTGTGTTCTTAGGTGAACTGAAATGCAAGTTGGCACACATTTCTGCGTGAGAGTTATTCACTTACCCATGCAATTACAATTGAATCGCACTATTCATGGGGAGATAATCACGGTGCAAGATAAATCACGTGAAAAGTATCGTAGGGGAGAATTTATCACAGATAAAAGGAAGGTAAGTGTGTAGCTCTAATCACAAGCATGTGAAAACATAATCGTTGAAATAGAGAGTACCAAGAGTCCAACAGAAACATCTTTTTTGACAATGCCAAGATTGAACCAACAACAGCGAGCAATAGCTATAGGGATGTTAGCTGCTGGAGCGACTATATTAGCTGTATCACAACATTTCAATGTTCACAGGAACACTATATCACGCATTCAAGCTCGTTTCCACCAAACTGGATCCACTGCCGAGCTCCATAGAAGTGGCCGACCACGAGTTACCACCCATGCACAAGACCGTTACATACGCCTTATACACTTGCGTAACAGGTTTATTCAGGCAACATGGACTGCCAGGAACATTCCAGGTTTAAGACCCGTGTCGTACAGTGCGGAAAGACCTGCAGTTAGACCAGCACTGACAGTTCGCCATAGACAAGCGCGCTTGGCCTGAGCCAGACAGCACGTAGCATGGCCCTGTGTCATAAAATTAACAAGTGATACAACGTAAAAATATCTCCAAAGAATAAAATATAAGGATAAAAAGAATGCGTAAGTTACTAGAAGGCATGATCGCCCACGCCGCGGGTCATTACCCTCCATAAAAATTGACTTGCTAGACGGGAAATCAAAACGGTTACCATTTGAACGGGATGAGAACGGCGGATCAAAAGGAAAAAATATGACTGAAAAATTGCGTGAGACTAGCAAGGCTAAGGAGACGCAATTGGGGGGGGGGTGTGGGGGGGGGGGGGGAAGGAAAAAGTCACGTTCCCCCAAGTTGACATAAAGTAAGGAAATCGACAGAAGGGACCTTGGATATGATACGCCACAGTCATTTATTGGACGCTTTTGCGATACCAAGCCTTTTATTTGAATTCAGCGGCAAACGCAGATGCTTGAAATATTACAAAATTTAAAAAGTAACTTTTTCTTAATATTAATGTTAGGAATATAAAAATTAGCTGGCCGGATGGCCCATTCTGAGCAGTGAAATAATATGCTTTTTGTTTATACAGACGGATAGATAATAATGAAGACAATGACAAAAGACTGTTGTTCACATCAGCGAAAGACTGCATTGAATCAAACATGTCACTAATTTGCACAAAAACCGCGACCTTGAGACGCAAGTGTTCAAATCTAGTTAGAATGAAAGAGAAGGGACATTGGTGGGAGCTGTGGCTAAAAATAACTTTTCAGGCAAAATTTGTAGAGGGGATGGATAGGTTGGTTCAAAAACCAAGTACGTTTTTGTGAAAACGCAAGTAGAGACGGACAGACTAACAGATAAAAATCCATACTTGACTGAAGCATGACTGAAATGACTTTAGTGTAGGAAATTTGAATTTAAAAAAACCAAGGCATTGATTGGCCACAGACAATCATATTATCCGCGCTCAGACGAGCTTTTTTGCCATTCCTCAATAGTTGTCCAGTGATAGACACAGTAAATTTTAAGTGTGGTGATTTCAAATGAAGTAAATAGAAATAAGTTCAGGGACGCCATACTATAGCCAGCAGCTCAGCTGAGTTTTGCTAGCATTTCTGTGTTCTTTATTCATAATCTGGTAAGATTGAAATTATTTCTTTGTATATTTTGAATATTGTTTAATGTTTCGAGTGATTTGATACTGCCATATCGAAATCTAGCCTTACAAACAAGTAAGGATTTGCTCTAGACCCCCCCGCCCTAGTTCAGGGTCTAGGGACAAACAATATATATAAACTCCAGCAAGGATTAGGAAGGACAGATCAAGTGTTGAGATCAGTGGAACATATCACCTATCCTATCCTAGGGCAAGAAGCTAATAAACATATTTCTGAATATGTAGTCTGGGAGAACTTATCCTATGGGAAACCAATTTGGTAAGATGTGTTGTATGGTCAGAGAGATCTGACCCTGTCTAAATGGTGTTATTGTAAATTGTTACGTGTAGAAGTGGCTCCTTAGGTAAGGTTCTGAACCTAAACCAATACTTTATTTCAGAGCTGTGAGTTTTTTTATGTTGACACCAAAAGGTGGTGTCAAATGCTGGGTAGATAATTGACAGTGAGGACCCGTGCAGTGTCGCATCTCGGCAGAACAGCCTTGTATTGCCCCCAAGCCCGGAGAGGTGGGGCCACCCGATATATTGCCCCCAAGCACGGAGAGGTGGGGCCACCAGATTCCAGCACCAGAACTACTCTTTCAAAGTTACGTAAGCAGGCTGGTCTGCTGGATTTACACCAACTTCATAGACATAGCACCCAAAGTGAATTACTACTAAAACATCCCATTTTCTTCCATCATTAATGGACAATGGTTGGTAGGCTTAGACAGGGAGGGATGAAGCCACCCCAACAGCACATCTATTCATCGTTCTCCCAGGGAAAATAAAACTATGAACTGTAGAAATAATAACTACTCGTGAAAATTATATACGTACACACCTTTTATTTATCATGTCATTTATTCATGCCATTCACTCATAAATTCTAAAATCTTTCATATGTTCTGGCCAAAATAAAACCTTGGTTCAGAACAAATAAATTTAAAAAAAGATTTACTTTCTAAAATTTCACCAGCTGAATTTAGTTCATTGTGTTCTAAATTTTATTGATAATATTATATTATTTAATATCTGTGTGTGTGTGTGTGTGTTTGTATATGTCAATACAACACATTACATTCAGTACCCTAGATTTTAACGTAGCCACATTCATTAGAAAAAAAAGATAGGTGTGAGGTCGTAGTGGTAGCAAGAAAGGCCTTCTGAAAATTCACAGCTACATTTTATCTCAGGAGCCTTCACAGCTGACCTCATACATCACACTTAGTAATATCACCATCATACAATACCATCAAAACCACTACATATATTGGGGTCTTGTCCAGGGATAATTAGCATAAACAGTAATATAAGGATCTCCTGGTGGGAGAAATAAAATTAGGGGAACAAAATTGTAAAATTCCCTTAAAATTAAAAGTGTCCCTTTAAATTAAAAGGGCAATTAGAAGTTGGTGAATCTTCACAGCCAGTGTTAGTTAATTAGTTAATTAGAATTATTTTAGTCTAGAATAATTATAAGTACTTTAGTGATTGGAAATTTTACTTTGCTTATTGCTAGATTTGTTTAGAAAGTATGGCGGAGCTAGCAAAATTTAGATCAGCTGCTGTGCTGACCGCAAAGGAGATGGGAATGGATGGTCAGATTTTAATTCAATACGTAACGGCTGAATGTGATAAATATATTGAACGGGAAGAAAGGAGATTAGAAAAAGAGGCTGAAAGAAAATTAGAGTCTGAAAGGTTGGCTGAAGAGAAGAGGTTAGAGGCTGAGACTAAGAGGCTGCAGATTGAGGCAGAAGAAAAACGACAGCAAAGGGAGGCAGAAGAAAAAAGATTGACTGCCGAAAGGGAGGCAGAAGATAGAAGGTTGCAAAGGGAGCACGAATTACGACTAAGGGAGCTGGAATTACAAGGCCAGGCTCCTGAAAATGGTGCCAGCCCTTTTGCCTCAGATGCTACGCCCAGTCTGGGAGCCTCAAACTCAGCTATGGGGTTTCATTTAGACCATTTTGTTGAAAAAGACGATGACATAGAGGGGTACCTAGGACGTTTTGAGTTATTAGCTACTACATATGGGTTAGAGAGAGAGAGGTGGAGTTTAAAGCTATCACAGGGACTGAGAGGTACTTCTTATGAAGTCTTTGCTAAAATGAACAGGGAAGACCAAGACAATTATGACATGTTAAAGCAGGCTTTGTTATTAAGGTACGAGAAGAATGGTGAATTTTATCGTAAGAAATTTAGAAATGCCAAACTGTTGTCTGGGGAGACATACCACCAATTCTCTGCTAGACTGGAAACCTATTTGGAGAAATGGACTGCTCTGGGGAAGACCCAAGATCTTAAAGAAATGATCATGATTGAGCAATTGAGAGAGTCCATGGCTCCAGACATGAGAAAATTTCTCATGGAACAAGGTGCAGAGAAGTTGGGAGAGGTTTTAAATGTCGCTGAGAGGTATCAGGCAGCCCAGGCAGAGGTAAGTGGTGCTAAAAAGAAGCACATAGACAATTTTAAAGCTCCACAGCAATTTAATAAATTTGATAATAGAGAGCAGGGAAATAAAGGTAGGACAAACTTTGAGCGGCCAAGAAATGACTATCGCGACAGAAACTCACAGTTCAATGACCAAAAGTTCAATGAAAGAAAACCGTTGAACCAAGGAAAAAGATGGTGTAAATGGTGCAAGAAAGATAACCATAACACCGAATTTTGTAGAAGGAAACCTTCAAACATTGCTGCAATGAAGTCGGGGACGCAAAGATTAAAGGTTAATCCTAATGGACAACAGGAACCTTATCACCCCCCAGTTTGTGAGGATGTTATTTGTAATGGGGTCACCATAAGGTGCCTTTATGATACAGGTTTGGATTATGATTCAGTTGTGAAGTCTAGCCTAGTGGACCCAAGTCAGTATACCACAGAAACAGTGGAAATACAAGGGGCGACTAAGGACATACCACTCATGACACTTCCCATCGCAAGGATAACGGTGAAAACTCGCTATGTGGAAGGAGAAATCAGAGCAGCAGTGATAGATGAACCAATCTACCCTCTGATATTGGGGTGTAGATACGTCTTCTTGGGGAATCCCGAGAAACCTGTGATCATGGCGACAGTGCAGACCAGGTCACAGAAGAAGGAGGAAGAAGGTGAACCTATAAATGCTCATCCAGAGGAGATGAGAAAGGCGCAGGCTGAGGATAGGACACTCAAGCCATGTTTTAAAAAATTGCCCAAAGGCCACACACCTCCAAGCAAGGGAGAGTACTTTGTGAAGAACAGATTATTATACAGGAAGACAGGAACTAGATCCACTGGTCACGGACAGTTAGTTCTTCCCAAGATATATAGGGCAAACTTAATAAGGAGCTTACATGTTGGAAAAGATGGTGACCATGAGAAAGTCGGTACCATCTGCCAAAAGATTGCTCGAAAATACTATTGGCCCGACGTAAATGTCGATGTTGAAAACTTTGTAGAAGCATGTGGCGTATTTCATGAGGGAACACCCACAAAGGGAAAATATGTGCAGGACCTAGAAACGCCACGGGGCAACTTTAGGCCTGAAAGGAAAACTAATTATACTCGGGTAGACAAAGTGGAATGGGAGCCCCCTTTTCACACCCAGTCTTCACTTGAATGGATTAACATGGCCACTATGCGACGAGTACAAAGAGTAAATTTTACCCAGGATAAGATGACAATCCCTCGGTCAGACTTATATAAACTGGAAGAACAGAAAAGAGAGCGAAGATCTCTCATAAGCAATCTCAAGTGGGGAGACAAAACCCAGAAGAAAATTGGTAGTGGTCGATTTGTGAGTGATGATTCTAGGAAGAAAAGTCCTCATTATAAAGCTTCTAATGGACGGGACCCGATGGGTTCCATGAAAAATAAGTATGATAAATTAAAGATCCAGATGTAACTTTATTAAGGACCTGGACGGATGAGAAGGCGGAAGAGACTGTTACCTCATCTTATCAATACGTGAACGAACTGACCACTCGTTTGAAAGCTGGATGGAAACTGGCAAATGATAATTTGAAACAAGCCAGGAAGAAACATGCAGCATATTTTAATAGGAAGGCAAAGGACCGAGAACTAGCTGTGGGAGAGAAGGTGCTGCTTCTACTACCCGGTAGCCAGAATAAATTACAAATTGGTTGGCAAGGTCCATATACGGTTCTAGAGAAGGTGTCTAGAACAAACTATAAAATTGACAAAAAGGGGAAGGAGAAAGTTTATCATGTAAACTTATTAAAGAAGTATCTGGACAGACCACTCCAGGAAAGCACCCCCTTATTGACCTTGGCTATTGCAACTCAGATGCAAAAGGAACCACTCACCTCACATGAATACCCATTACATCCTTGTGAAACAGCAGCACAGGTAAAAGTCAGTAAGCACCTGACTAAAAACCAGAGGGAGAGAGTTCAACAGGTTCTGGAGGAACATACAGATGTATTAACAGATAAACCAGGCCATACAAATTTGCTACAGTATGACATGAAACTGGTAGACTCAAACCCAATCTGTATGAGAGCCTATTCTATTCCGTTCGCGAAGGAGAAGGCATTGAAGGAAGAAATAGATTATTTGTTGAAGGAGGGGATTATTTCGCACAGTGAATCATCTTTTAGTTCTAGTGTCGTTTTGTTGAGAAAACCGTCTGGGGAACACAGACTGTGCATAGATTACAGGAAACTGAATGCTGTCACAGAAGGACAAGTGGATCCATTACCAGACACAAAACAGTTATTTGCCAGACTGAACAAGGCAAAATACTTTTCAAAGGTGGATCTTAGTAAAGGCTATTACCAGATCCCAGTGAAGCCTGAAGTGAGACCTTATTTGGCTTTTAGCACTTCGGATGGACATTATGAATTCAATATGCTACCATTCGGACTGAAAAATGCTCCGAGTGTATTTTCAAGGATGATGCGCAAATTGTTGGATCCCCTGAATAACCCATGTATCACGAATTTCATGGATGATATTCTCGTCGCCACAGAGACATTTGAAGAACACATTGAAGCTCTAGAGATGTTATTTAATAGACTTCGGGAGGCGAACTTAACTGCTAGGCCAACAAAATGTTGTATTGGATGCAAAGAGTTGGAATTCTTGGGACACACTGTATATCAGGGTAACATGACCCCTGATCCTAAGAACTTGGAAAAACTGCAGAGAGCACCTAGACCACAAACAAAAAAGGACGTGCGATCATTCGTGTCGTTATGCGGATTTTATCAGAAATACATCAAAAATTTTAACGCTATATGTGCTCCTCTGACTGATCTGACTCGCAAGGGACTTCCAGATAAAATTATTTGGACTGCACAATGTGAACTAGCATTCCAAGAGTTAAAGGAAAAACTCACTAGCAAGCCTATTCTCAAACTGCCTGATTTGACACAGGACTTTGTCTTAAGAACCGATGCAAGTAATGTAGGACTCGGAGGGGCTTTGTTGCAAAGATCATCTTCACCTGATGGGGAACTGAAACCAGTCGCTTATGCAAGCCGCAAATTGAATAAGGCGGAACAAGGATACTCCACAAGCGAAAAAGAATGTTTAGCGTTAATCTGGGCAATAAAGAAGTTTCAAATCTATCTGTATGGTAGGACTTTTGTGGTCGAGACGGATCATCAGCCTCTCGTATTCTTATCTCAGGCTAAGCATGAAAACGCAAGATTGCTGAGGTGGTCTTTATTGCTTCAACCTTATCAGTTTAGTATCCAATATATCCCAGGCAAATTGAATGTCGGTGCAGATTTCCTCAGTCGGCACCCCTGTGATCAAAATTAGAGTAATGGCAGGCGTGAGGAGAGATTTTATCTATGTGTATCACTGGTTTTAGAACTTGCCGTAGGCATGTTTTCAAGTGGGAGCAAGATGTGTCATAAAATTAACAAGTGATACAACGTAAAAATATCTCCAAAGGATAAAATGTAAGGATAAAAAAGAATGCGTAAGTTACTAGAAGGCATGATCGCCCACGCACCGCGGGTCATCACCCTCCAATAAAAATTGACTGGCTAGACGGGAAATCAAAACGGTTCCCATTTGAACGGGATGAGAACGGCGGATCAAAAAGAAAAAAATATGACTGAAAAATTGCGGGAACCTAGCAAGGCTAAGGAGAC